>CM042261.1:3214279-3249279 GCA_023566225.1 Romanogobio albipinnatus | reverse complement strand
TGTGTGCGTGGCTTACCTGGGGAACACATGGCACCAGGTGCACTATGGGAAGAGGGCGTGACGGCGGAGGCAGTGATGCTTTGGGCAATGTTCTGCTGGGAAACCTTGGGTCCTCCATCCATGTGGATGTGACTTTGAGACGTCCCACCTACCTAAGCATTGTTGAGACCATGTCCAGCCTTTCATGGAAACGGTATTCCCTGGTGGCTGTGGCTCTTTCAGCAGATAATGCGCCGCCACAAAGCACAAATGCTTCAGGAACGAGTTTGAGGAGCACAACAACGAGTTTGAGGCGTTGACTTGGCCTCCAAATTCCCCAGATCTCAATCCAATCGAGCATCTGTGGGATGTGCTGAACAAACAATGTCCGATCCATCTCACCTCGCAACTTACAGGACTTAAAGGATCTGCTGCTAACATCTTGCTAACAGCACACCTTCAGGGGTCTTGTGGAATCCATGCCTTGATGGGTCAGGGCTGTTTTGGCAGCAATAGTGGGACCAACACAATATTAGGAAGGTGGTCATAATGTTATGCCTGATCAGTGTATACAGTTGATTACTGAAACTAATTGAGACCTTTGAGAGCAAACACAAAGTTTCTCGGAGGAATGCAAAACATTTATGCACATAATTATAAACATTCACACATCAACATAACGTGCTTGTGAATGTGCTGGTTAGGACGCTGACGGCTAATGTGGCTAAAGTTATTGCCTCTGACTGTATTCACAGACATCAGAGTTATGTCATTAGTTTTATTTTTAAGAAAAGTGCGCTTATGAATTAAAAGTATTAAAAATACCAAGCTCTGATCCAGAAATGGGCACTTGACCTAGTGACTCGGACTCAAGTCGCACTCGAGTCGCATTTTATGAGACTTCAGACTTGACTCAACTAGACAAAAAAGACTTGTGAAATTTTCAAAACAACTCTAAGTCTTTAATCCTGATCTAACGTAAATTAAAAAAAAAAATTCTTTATTTGAATGTTATAATATCTGCTTCACATGTACGTGACGTGGTAGATCGGACCCTTGTTATAGAACTTCATTACAGATGTCCGTGTATTGCGTGCGTCATAAGAGTCCCATGAAACATGACAGGATCCATCGTGCCATGTTCTCACATATGGATTTATTACCGATTCAGATCGGCTAGATGCAAAGAATGTGTGGGAAACAAGGAAACAATCCTTTAAACCTAGCACTACGTTTTACTTTTATCAATCTTTCTGCAGCTTTTCTCTCTTAAAGCTACACTGTGTAACTTGTTTAGTCTATTCTTAGCTAAAAACACTTAGTTCTTTCAAAAATATATGTGCTCATTAATGTATATTTACTTCTTTCAAGTAATAAAGTATTCTCGTAAGTTTATAATATGCCATTGAAAATACATACGGGTAAGGGGTTCGAATGGGGGTCGCCATGTTGCCCCTCCATCTTGAAAGTACATTAGCCAAAGAGGGACATACCCGTAAATTCAAGCTTCGCCTTTCGCGTTTTAACACTCTGTAACGAGTAGGAAAATAGTGTGGCCCCTTTAAGAGCGTTCGCCCCGGTTGGAGCGCCTGCGTTCTGTGTGTGTGTGTGTGTGTGTGTGTGTGCACTGCGCCTCGAGCTCCCATGTGTGCGGATTATTTTCTGTCTTCTGTTGCTAACATTCATTTATTGTTGTTTTGTTGGGTAATGCTGTGGACGGAAGTGGAGTTTGTGCCGGACTCTTGTGGGGGTTCCGCGGGGAATAAAGTGCGGGCTGTTTGATGTCAATCGCCTCCGTGTTTGCATCGACAGTTGCGTTGAGTGAGCTATCCGTATTTTTCACCCGGACACACGCGTTACAACTCGATTGCAAATGTGAAGAGGGGGATTGCTGGATCGAACTGGAAGCCATGTTAATCTTGGACTAAATCGGCCACCGTAGGAGTTAAAACAAAATCGGAATAAACTAGGAAAATAAACTAATATTTACTGGATGGTCATATACCCTTTCACCGCTAGATGGGGGAAAACATCACACAGTGTAGCTTTAATGTAGACACGAGAGAGATATAAAGATGTTAATCCATTTATTGCTTAAAGAGCATATTTTATAGTATCGCAATCAGCATGCGTACAGTATTCTATTGACTAGAAACAACTAGAAACATTCGGTTTGATTATTTTCTGATAACGTCTGTCGTCAATAGCAATGCTGTGTAACAAACGAGACTGGCGACATCTTGTGTCCACTCAGCGACTGTATTGAAAATTACTACTTGTCTTGTTGCCAGGGCAATAGTTTTTTTACTTTACATTGTAATGGAATATAAGGTAAGGCTGGATGTATCCCTTACATCTTAGGACTTTTATTACAAACAAAACAGATGATAGAAAGGTCATTTCTTGTCTATGAAAAAAAAAAAGGATTTTTGAATATGATAATTATTTTTTGTAAGACATAAAATGACTTGAGACTCGACTCGGATTCGTGAAAAAAGACTCCAGACTTGACTCGGACTCCAGCTTAAAGACTTGTGAACATCTCTGCTCTGATCTCTGTGAATACAGTAAGACACAATGGTAACTTTAGGCATATTAGCACATCAGAAAGGCCTTTTGCAAACACACATTATAAAGTGCAGTACTTCTGTGTTCTGGATATGAAATTGGACAAACAGTTGGTATTGATCCATCTTTGAGATGCAACTTTTGTGCAAATCCTGTGTTTTACTGACCCGCATTTGCAAAGCAGCCCAATGCACATTCAGTAAACGTGATGGAAAGACATAAACAGAACCAAAAAATAACATTCTAGGCTGGTCCCCTAAAGGTCCTGCAAACGTTATGAGAATGTAGTGTAGAGACCTAGAGAGAACGTCCTATGGTAATGTTCCCCATAACAATCCGAGAATGTCCTGAATGTTCAGTGAAGGTCCGCCAAATGACGTCCCCCAAACCTTTAAAGATCTCCACATCATGACCATCTCGGATCGTTCTGGGAACGTTACCAGGGGACGGCCTTGACTCCAGCGGGACGTTCTGAGAGCATTCTGGGACCGTAAAAGTTCTAGCGGGGAAAGCATTAACATATCATTTTCCCTCCCATTTCATTTTTTTTCATCACCTTGTCCCTATAGATGTATTAAGTAAAAACAAGCAGTTATTCTGCCATCATTTTACTTTAACCTCTAAATAAATTGTATAAGCTGCATAGAGTTGAGTACTGAAAACAATTACATATTTATAAATCATATGGAATAGACTACTCTGCCATTCATCTAATAAAACCTTCAGGTGGAGCAGGTGTAAGATTTGGTTTCACATTTTGATCTCATGATACAGCACTTCCTGCTAATGGTTTATGATCCGCATTCCTGCAGATTACAGTCATCTCTTGTCTTTCTGGTTTCCGGGCTAAACCAAACGATGGAATGTTTGGCATTGCTTTATCAGTTTGCCCTGTGTTGTTGTTCTGCTACATTACTGTCTTCATGCACATGGCAATGAATCTGTAGCTTCCCATAAACATATGGTCATTTGTTGGTGTGGAATTTCTTACATATTTTGAAAGATGACAGCCAAACAAGTGTGATAACACTCCATCCAGTAAACAACATCTGTGAGGATATATGTGTGTTACTAATCAAAACAAAGACCATTTGTTTTGCTCAAATACTTGCATTTTATTAAAAGTACAACATGTACCAAATGCATAGATAACATCCAGTTTGCAAAAACATGGCAAGGGGAAACTGTAGCATTAGTGCACGGCTCCCCCTTCTGGATCATTTACAGTATGACAGACTTACAATCACACTACCAGCTCTACTCTATAGCCTTAGTGCAAAAGATACACCTAACTAACCAAAATATCATTCCTTTTAGCACTTTTTTATTTACAAAGTATGAATAAATGGAACAAATCTTTTTACATGCATGCACACGACATATTGTAACAAACGCCGGGCAGAAGTTAGTGGCTGGACGTGCACTGGTTTTAATAAGTGAAAAGAGCAAACAAAAAGCCAGGAAAGAGGCAATTTAAATGAAAAACAGAACTCGGAGGGGAACACAGAAACACGAAAAAAATCCAAAACAGAGGGTACAACAATTAACAAAACACAAGGGAAATCAAAGGGGAGTTTATACACAGGGAATGATGGGAAAACACATGGGAACGATAATGGGCTAATCAACAGCAAAACTACAAGAGGAAATAGCCAAATATAAACTAAACATAAAACTCCAAATGGGAGGTATGACACAAACCAGACAAGAGCTGGGTAACACTTTACAAAAAGGTTTCATTTGTTATCCATAATTTAATATCGATTAAAAGTTGTATCTGTTAACATTAGTCAATGCACTGTGAACTAACATTAACAAAGGCTAATAAATGCGGTAAGAATATATATTGCTCATTGTTAGTTCATGTTACACTGTAAAAAGAAATCAGTTGACTTAAATTTAAAAAAGTGAGGAAACCCGTTGCCTTAAAATTATTAAGTTAATACACATCATGCATAATTAAAAAAAATTAAGTTATGTGGAATTGTCAAGTTCGCATTACATAAAAGGAAAGTTCACCCAAAAATGAACAATAGCCTCAGAAGTCATCTGAGGTGTGTATGACATTCTTCTTTCAGACGAATAAAATCGGAGTTATATTAAAAATGTTCTAGCTAATCCAAGCTTTAGAATAGCAGTAATAGTTGCTCTGTTTTTGAAGTCCGGAAAAAATGCATCTATCCATCATATAACTGCTCCACACGGCTCATGGTGTTAATAAAGGCCTTCTGAAGCGAATCGATGCGTTTGTGTTAGAAAAATATTCATATTTAAAACTATAACATTTATGCATTTTGGCAGACGCTTTTATCCAAAGCGACTTACAGTGGCCTTATTACAGGGACAATCCCCCTGGAGCAACATGGAGTAAAGTGCCTTGCTCAAGGACTCACTGGTGGAGACCGCTGGGATCAAACCAGCAACCTTCTGCATATCAGTTCCATGGTTTAACCCACTGGACCACCATCTCACCATCTTATAAAGTAAAGTTTCGGCCGATCACCTTCCGTATTCAATTTATGGAAAAAGTGTTGAAAGTGCCTCTGCCGATCATAAGGCTTCCATTACCGGGAACGCTCGTCAGACGTCGTGCATGCATCTTGAATTGCGAGAAGGCACTTTCAACACTTTTCCACGGAAGGCGATCGGCTGGAACTCTACTTGATAAAGTTTTAAATATGGATATTTTTCTTACACAAATGCATCGATTCGCTTCAGAAGGCCTTTATTAACACCCCAGAGCCGTGTGGAGCAGTTATATGATGGACAGATGCATTTTTTATGGACTTCAAAAACAGAGCAACTATTACTGCCATTATAAAGCTTGGATTAGTCAGAACTTTTTTAATATAACTCTTTCGTCTGAAAGAAGAATGTCAAATACATCTATAGGACGACTTGAGGGAGAGTAAATCATGGGCTAATTTTCAGTTTTGGGTGAACTATCCCTTTAAAGGCACAATATGTAAGATATTTGGATTAAAATATCCCAAAACCAACAATGTTATATTTGTTGACTTGTGTACTTACATTATCTCAAATGTTTCCAAGAATTTTTAAATAACCAGGACACGGCCCGTGTGTGTGTGTCGCCTATCAATGACATCAGTGTGAACTAGTGTCTCATAGTAGCGCAGAGCCAACACACTAGAACATCACTTTAACACACTCAAATGTGTGTAATATGATAAAACAGCATTGCATTTTACACACACACACACACACACACACACACACACACACACACACACACACACACACACACACACACACACACACACACACACACACACACACACACACACACACACACACACACGAGCGGAAGAAGCGGAAGTGCTCGTCTGACAGAATTAAAGCTCCGCCCAATCATGTCATCAAGACACGCCTTTGTTTTGAATAAGCGACCTCTAGCGGTGGAAAATTACATATTGTGCCCTTAAATTTTTCAATTTGTCAAGTCAACTGATCACTTTTTACAGTTAATGCATTAACTACCTTATTGTAGAGCGTTACAGAGAGCCGAGACAACTCAGAAAACTGTCTGCAAACTTACAAATCACATGTAAACGCATAGAACACATAGAATATAATAGTTGTACCTTTCTATGTTTTATCAATAGCAGCAAAATCTTTCACATTCAATTCAGAGTGAACACTGCCAAATGAACACTTTTTATTAATGTTGCTTAATGTACAACAATTTGATGTACATTGTAATGTGTACTATTTGTGTACTGTGCCTTTAACCCTAGTTGAGATAAAAATGATTTGTATGAGTATCATTTTGCCAAGCTCTGATCTTTTTCTTTAGTTTCAAGTCAACTTGAACGTGAACATCACAGACATTGACTTTATAAATTGATATTGGGTTTGGTCACCATTATGGTGATCAGTATTTCCTTTGGTTGAGCACTTGGATCTTCTTTTATATTAATATACTTTTTTTCGGTAACACTTTGCAATAAGGTTCATTAGTTAACATTAGTTAACTACATTAGTTAACATGAACTAATAATGAACTGCACTTATAAAGCATTTATTTATCTGCGTTAATGTTAATTTCAACATTTACTAATGCATTATTACAATCTTGTTAGCATTAGTTAATGCACTGTGAACTAACATGAACAAACCATGAACAGCTGGATTTTTATTAACTAATGTTAACAAAGATTAACTAATGCTGAACAGAGGTGTTGTTCATGGTTAGTTCATGTTAACTAATGCATTGACTAATGTTAACTAATACAACCTTGTTGTAAAGTGTTACCTTTTTTTCTACCAGTGCAATATTACTACAACAAAAACAATTGTTATTTGTACTTTCTAATGAAATGTATTAAGGAATATATGTGGGCTGCATTTAAAAATATGTTCTTATTTTAAACTTTATCATGAATTTTTCCATAATTTAAAAGTTATGATTCACTAAATGAAATATTCATTGCACTAAAAAGTTATGTCAACTCAATAAATTAAGCGGAACTGACTGAGTTACAGCAGATTTCTAGTTCCCAGCATGCTTTGCTTCAGACTCAAGGAGTAAATGTTGAAATTAGGTGTTATTTTATGTGTTTTTGCACAGATCCGTTTTTAAAGTTTGGTTTTAAAATGGTTTCTGAAGAGTAGAGCCTGTGGTTAAATTGAGGATGGGTCTAAAATCATTAACATTTTTACACATGCATTGCTAGCTGGATGATTGAATCACTTAATTTACAGGAGTAACACTTAATTGGTCTTTTAAGGCAATCTGTCCAGAAGTAAATCTGACCATTATTCAAGTACATACAACTGAGAAATCCCAAGTTGCATTAATAATTCATAATTGTGTGTAAGATGCACCCAGGATATTTAACTTAAAATGAATTGATTGTTGAAACCAAGTGTTTTTTATTGTTGTTTTTTTACTTTAATTAGTTTGCAGGCCTTTTTAGTGAGGTTAACTAATCAGATTTCACAGTGAATGACGTCAGCACATTGTGTCAGTCTCGTGTCATACTAACAGAGTAATAATGACGCCATCATCCCGGCCCTGCCACAGCATCTCCCCCTCAAACGCCACCTTTCCGTGCTTCCTGGCCCTCATCAGTATGCCTACGACTTTATCAGAGATCCGCACATATCTGTCAAACAGATCGCCGAAGGTCACTCTGGTGCAGCCGTCGGTGTCCCGGTCCGCCATGGTCCTTATGATGAAGCACATGTCATCGATCTCACGGTGGATGTGCGCCTCTGCGCGTTTTGCCCGCTCGGCTGTCTTACTGCCCTCTTTGGGCCTCCCATAGCCCTCCTCGCCCCTCCGCAGCCGTGTCGACATGGAATACTCATAATCGAAGTCCTCGCTGAAGGGGTTGAGCTTCTGATTGACGGTGTGCTCCGATGCCCAGTTCTGCCAGCGGCTTTTTAAGCTGCCCACAGCGCTGTATTTTTTTGAAATGGCATTTATTTTGTTGGCATCTTCAATGTCCTTGTTGGCTCTAAGAAGATTGTAGAATATATGGTTAATAAAATAATGCAACTTGTAACGCACAAATAAAGTGTAACAAAATGTGTTATAGGCGTTTCGTTTGGTTAATTTGTTTAAAAGTGCTGATAAATTACTGTCTTTATGAGTGAACTGTTCAAAAACACTGATTCATTCAGAAAAAAACAAGAGACCATCTTTACAAGTCACTGAATCTTCCAGTCAACCAATTCTTTCAAAAATACTGAATCACTCAAGCAATTCTTTTAAAATACAGATGATTCACTCAACAAATTCTTTCAAAAATACAGATTCCCTCAAGTAATTCTTTTAAAATACAGATTCATTCAACCAATTCTTTCAAAAAATACAGATTCATTCAACCAATTATTTCAAAAATACAGATACGTTCAACCAATTCTTTCAAAAATACAGATTCACTCAACCAATTCTTTCAAAATACAGATTCACTCAACCAATTCTTTCAAAAATACAGATACGTTCAACCAATTCTTTCAAAAATACAGATTCACTCAACCAATTCTTTCAAAATACAGATTCACTCAACCAATTCTTTCAAAATACAGATTCACTCAACCAATTCTTTCAAAATACATATTCACTCAACCAATTCTTTCAAAATACAGATTCACTCAACCAATTCTTTCAAAATACATATTCACTCAACCAATTCTTTCAAAATACATATTCACTCAACCAATTCTTTCAAAATACATATTCACTCAACCAATTCTTTCAAAATACATATTCACTCAACCAATTCTTTCAAAATACAGATTCACTCAACCAATTCTTTCAAAATACAGATTCACTCAACCAATTCTTTCAAAATACAGATTCACTCAACCAATTCTTTCAAAATACATATTCACTCAACCAATTCTTTCAAAAATACAGATTCACTCAACCAATTCTTTCAAAATACAGATTCACTCAACCAATTCTTTCAAAATACATATTCACTCAACCAATTCTTTCAAAATACATATTCACTCAACCAATTCTTTCAAAATACATATTCACTCAACCAATTCTTTCAAAATACAGATTCACTCAACCAATTCTTTCAAAATACATATTCACTCAACCAATTCTTTCAAAATACATATTCACTCAACCAATTATTTAAAAAAATACAGATTCACTCAACCAATTCTTTCAAAATACATATTCACTCAACCAATTATTTAAAAAAATACAGATTCACTCAACCATTTCTTTCAAAATACAGATTCACTCAACCAATTCTTTCAAAATACAGATTCACTCAACCAATTCTTTCAAAAATACTGAATCACTCAAGCAATTCTTTCAAAATACAGATTCACTCAACCAATTCTTTCAAAATACATATTCACTCAACCAATTCTTTCAAAATACATATTCACTCAACCAATTCTTTCAAAATACATATTCACTCAACCAATTCTTTCAAAATACAGATTCACTCAACCAATTCTTTCAAAATACATATTCACTCAACCAATTATTTAAAAAAATACAGATTCACTCAACCAATTCTTTCAAAATACATATTCACTCAACCAATTATTTAAAAAAATACAGATTCACTCAACCATTTCTTTCAAAATACAGATTCACTCAACCAATTCTTTCAAAATACAGATTCACTCAACCAATTCTTTCAAAATACAGATTCACTCAACCAATTCTTTCAAAATACAGATTCACTCAACCAATTATTTCAAAAATACATATTCACTCAACCAATTCTTTCAAAATACATATTCACTCAACCAATTATTTCAAAATACATATTCACTCAACCAATTCTTTCAAAATACATATTCACTCAACCAATTATTTAAAAAAATACAGATTCACTCAACCAATTATTTCAAAATACAGATTGACTCAACCAATTCTTTCAAAATACATATTCACTCAACCAATTATTTTAAAAAATACAGATTCACTCAACCAATTCTTTCAAAATACAGATTCACTCAACCAATTCTTTCAAAATACTGATTCACTCAAGCAATTATTTTCAAAAATACAGATTCACCCAACCAATTCTTTCAAAATACAGATTCACTCAACCAATTCTTTCAAAATACATATTCACTCAACCAATTCTTTCAAAATACAGATTCACCCAACCAATTCTTTCAAAATACATATTCACTCAACCAATTCTTTCAAAATACATATTCACTCAACCAATTCTTTCAAAATACAGATTCACTCAACCAATTCTTTCAAAATACAGATTCACTCAACCAATTCTTTCAAAATACAGATTCACTCAACCAATTCTTTCAAAATACAGATTCACTCAACCAATTCTTTCAAAATACAGATTCACTCAACCAATTATTTCAAAAATACATATTCACTCAACCAATTCTTTCAAAATACATATTCACTCAACCAATTCTTTCAAAATACATATTCACTCAACCAATTCTTTCAAAATACAGATTCACTCAACCAATTCTTTCAAAATACATATTCACTCAACCAATTCTTTCAAAATACATATTCACTCAACCAATTATTTTAAAAAATACAGATTCACTCAACCAATTCTTTCAAAATACAGATTCACTCAACCAATTCTTTCAAAATACTGATTCACTCAAGCAATTATTTTCAAAAATACAGATTCACCCAACCAATTCTTTCAAAATACAGATTCACTCAACCAATTCTTTCAAAATACATATTCACTCAACCAATTATTTCAAAATACAGATTCACCCAACCAATTCTTTCAAAATACATATTCACTCAACCAATTCTTTCAAAATACATATTCACTCAACCAATTCTTTCAAAATACATATTCACAACCAATTCTTTCAAAATACAGATTCACCCAACCAATTCTTTCAAAATACATATTCACTCAACCAATTCTTTCAAAATACAGATTCACCCAACCAATTCTTTCAAAATACATATTCACTCAACCAATTCTTTCAAAATACAGATTCACCCAACCAATTCTTTCAAAATACAGATTCACCCAACCAATTCTTTCAAAATACAGATTCACTCAACCAATTCTTTCAAAATACATATTCACTCAACCAATTCTTTCAAAAATACAGATTCACTCAACCAATTCTTTCAAAATAAAGATTCACTCAACCAATTCTTTCAAAATACAGATTCACTCAACCAATTCTTTCAAAATACAGATTCACTCAACCAATTCTTTCAAAATACAGATTCACTCAACCAATTCTTTCAAAATACAGATTCACTCAACCAATTCTTTCAAAATACAGATTCACTCAACCAATTCTTTCAAAATACAGATTCACTCAACCAATTCTTTCAAAATACAGATTCACTCAACCAATTCTTTCAAAATACAGATTCACCCAACCAATTCTTTCAAAATACAGATTCACCCAACCAATTCTTTTCAAAAATACATATTCACTCAACCAATTCTTTTCAAAAATACATATTCACTCAACCAATTCTTTCAAAATACAGATTCACTCAACCAATTCTTTTCAAAAATACATATTCACTCAACCAATTCTTTCAAAATACAGATTCACCCAACCAATTCTTTTCAAAAATACATATTCACTCAACCAATTCTTTTCAAAAATACATATTCACTCAACCAATTCTTTTCAAAAATACATATTCACTCAACCAATTCTTTCAAAATACAGATTCACTCAACCAATTCTTTTCAAAAATACATATTCACTCAACCAATTCTTTCAAAATACAGATTCACTCAACCAATTCTTTTCAAAAATACATATTCACTCAACCAATTCTTTCAAAATACAGATTCACTCAACCAATTCTTTTCAAAAATACATATTCACTCAACCAATTCTTTCAAAATACATATTCACTCAACCAATTCTTTCAAAATACATATTCACTCAACCAATTCTTTCAAAAATACAGATTCACTCAACCAATTCTTTCAAAATACAGATTCACCCAACCAATTCTTTCAAAATACATATTCACTCAAGCAATTCTTTCAAAATACATATTCACTCAACCAATTCTTTAAAAAATACTGATTCACTAAACCAATTCTTTTAAAACTACAGATTCACCCAAATATAGAAAATACAGAATTGGTTGTCATTATGGCAGTAAAGCTTGTGATAGGCCTATTCCTTATATTACTAAATATTAAATATAACAACCTAACGGTGAATAAATAGTGCACTACATGGTACAGATTACACACATATGGTATTTCTATCAAACACAAGGATGTTTTTAAAGTAACTGACTAATAACACAGCATGTTCTAGTTAAATTGATTCACAACATCTAAATATTACCAACTTTTTGTAAACTACCTAACTAAAAGATCTCCTTTATCACTTTTTTTTTTACTACAGAAACATTCCACTTTTGATCTAATCTGTATTAGACCAGAACTTACCCGAGAACAGAGGATCTTTTGATTGTGACCGCAGTATTTTCATTTGTCCGATTATCCTCCTGGTTGTCTCCCGTCTGCAGGCCTCTATCCTCGTTCTCCTCGCCGCTCTCCTGAGCCTGCTTTTTCTCCGCTTCCATTTCCTTCCAGCCCCGCGTCAGCTCCGAAACCATGTTGGAGCACTTCCTGCGGCGCATGGGTGACCCTTTCTTGCTCAGCATCTTGTCCAGTTCGTCCGTGGCCGGGTCCTTACAGATGCGTTTGGTCAAAAAGTCAATGCCCACACTTCTCTCCTGGACATCCCTCGTCACGGTTTTCAGCACTTGTCCCGTTTTGATGCGTGACTCCAGATCATCCTGGTCATTTGTAGGGGCCTGGCTGGGAAGAGACTTGATCTTTGCAGGATCTTTTTTTGCATCTTTGGGGTCTTCCGGGTAAGACGGAGCCCATCCGCTGGGTTCGCTGGACTGCTTCTCCTCATTTTCGCTCACCCACTGCTGCCAGCTTCGTGTTAAGCCGCACACCATGCTTATGGCACGCAGCTTTTTAATGTTCTTGTTTGCTGAGGGCTTCCGTTCTGACATTGTTTACCTCCAGGGATTCCTTCCCTCATCCAAGTTTCACCTATAACTCCTTGTTGTGTTTCCCAACCTGTAGTAAATTCTAGAGCTCTAGCACAAGTGGTTTTGAACTGGGTGAACCAACCATACATGGCGGTGGAAAGTATGCCAGGCATCCCCGCTGATCATCTTTCCTTGACACTTACCGCCCTCTGGGATTGGTGGGGAATCACGTTTCATCATAGGCATTGACCACCGCTGGGGGTAAACAGGGCAGAGATCTCAGAGCGTGTTAAGCTTTTTCCTAGGCTGCACAAATGTGCAGACGGCTCCTTATCTGGATACTTGCATTAAACAGATTTTGTACGGTGCTTATCAAGACAACTATAACACCTATGCTAAGTGCATAGGTTTCCCCAACAGGCGATTACAATATACTGTGAATAATGGATGCAGTGGGATTGAGTAGATATTTAACAACACAGGCTCTCTCTCTCTCTCTCTCTCTCTCTCTCTCTCTCTCTCTCTCTCTCTCTCTCTCTCTCTCTCTCTCTCTCTCTCTCTCTCTCTCTCTCTCTCTCTCTCTCTCTCTCTCTCTCTCTCTCTCTCTCTCTCTCTCTCTCTCTCTCTCTCTCTCTCTCTCTCTCTCTCTCTCTCTCTCTCTCTCTCTCTCTCTCTCTCTCTCTCTCACTCTCTCTCTCTCTCTCTCTTATTTTTACATTAAAGGCACAATGTGTAAGATTTTTGGATTAAGAAATATCCAAAAACCAACAATGCTATATATTTTGTTGATTTGTGTACACTCTAAAAAAAAAGGTTCTATATGGCACCAAAAATGGTTCTTGGCTCGTAATCATAGGGGAACCTTTTTAAGTGCTATATAGCACCAATTTTGGTACTTCAGTGGTTCTTCAGCGGTTCTTCACCGGTTCTTTGACTAAGGTGCTATATAGCACCGCTACCATATACAGAACATGTTAAGATATGGTGCTATATAGCACCAAACGTGGTTCCTCTATGATTACGACGAAGAAACATTTTTGGTGCCATATAGAACCTTTTTTTTTAGAGTGTACTTGCATTATCCCAAATGTTTCCAAGAATGTTTAAATCCTGAGAACAAAGCGATTTTAACCAGGACACGGACTGTGTCCGTGCAACACCGATCAATGACATCATACCCGGGTTACCATGGAAACACCAAAGACGCTTTAATATATTATGTATTTTATTAGACAGGAGAACAACTGTTTGGATCATTCATCGACAGAAAACGAATCATTGTTATACAGCTCAACACCGTTAGGCCCGATCACACACCCGCCACAATGCGACACCAGGTTTCATCCTGACCCAGTTCTCATGTTCACGTCCAGCTCCACGTTGTTTAAATATCAAACGCACTGGCGCATCTGTTCACCCATGGGCGTCTGGTCTGAACCCCAGAAGCATTGTTGGAGCGTTGCTATTGTGAGGAACTGAAAACCACTGACCATTGACCAACACAAACCAGCTCTAAAGTCAGTAGTGCATTATTTGTGTGTTATTTAAAGAGTGTGTTAGTGATGTGAGCCTATAGGGGGTGCACTGTAAAAAATACTGTGCCCGTTTTACTCAATAAAATTGAGGCAACTATTTGCATCAGCTTTTAGAGGCTCTTAAACTCATTTTATTTGTGTTTATCCTATTAGAATTTGCATGTTTTCAACTTGGACTCTTAAGTAATAGCAACTCAATTTTATAAATTTAGAAAATTATAGTTTTAAGTATATCCAATATAATCTTTTAAGTAATATTTACAAATGTCTCCTTGTAAGCCACACATTAAGTTACTTTTTTCCAAGCTACTTTTTTTCAAATATAAATGTAATTATTTTCTACATTTTTTTAAAGTACCATGAAATGGTAAACCAGCATCTCAATACAAAACATTTATTCACTTTAAAATGACAATGCAACAGTGCACAGTGCTTATTTTTTCACCTTTACATAAAGCTGACTTCAAGTTTTACTGACTTCAAGTAAAAAAAAAACGTTCTGTACTACAAGAGATAGCAACAGCATTTCATTTTCGTATAACAGTTTTTTCAATGACCATTGGTCTGTTTAACCCACTGAGAACAGTAATTCAGTGTGCATAATGCATGCACACTCTGATTATTACACACACAGGGATGTGCAGCAGCACACACACATTTTTAAATATTAAAAATAAAAGGATTCCTCTCTGGGGAAGCGTTCAGTCTTTCTGTTATATATAAATAGTGAATCCGTCATGATGTGAGCGCAACTAGCTTTTAAAGCTTCAGACCATGAGCTCGTTAAAATAGGGCCCTAATGGTGCGTTCACACCAGACGCGAATTAAGCGTTAAGCGCGCGTGATTTACATGTTAAGTCAATACAAAGGCGCAAATAGACATTCTGTGGCACGATCCGCTCGAATGAGGCGGCGCGAATGACACGATTCACGCAAATGACATGGTGCGAATTGAGCATTTCGGGCATTTGACGCATGATTCGCGTTAATCGCGCGAGTTGAAAAATCTGAACTTTGGCGGATATTCGCGCCATGCTAACCAATCAGGAGCTTGCTCTAGTAGTGACAACAATGAGGACACAATCATGGATACCCGGAGCTGTACGATACATCTTCACACTTTATAGAAACAGGAATAAAAAGGATCTTGCTTGGAAGAAAGTTAGTGAGGAGGTCGCACAGTCTGGTAAGTTGTAAAAAGCGCTCTTTACTCAATTTGAGCTATACAGACATATTGAGCTTATTTGCCATATTTTAAAACAATCCATGTCAGCCATTTTTCAACGAGACAAGCCGGCTGACAGAAGCCCCTCACATGACGCGAATTTGCGTCTGTTGTGAAGCGAATGTTGCGTCCAACATTCAAGCGTCCAACGACGCGTCTGGTGTGAATGCACAGTTGTTTAAATCTGATTTTCTTGATTTACCACAAGTACCATGTTTTACCAGGCCTAATATAATCTCGCTCACTGCAGTGTAAAGTGTCTCATAGTCAGTGTTGGGCACGTTACTTTAAAAAAGTAATTAGTTATAGTTACTTCTTACAAATAGTAACTGAGTTAGTAACTGAGTTCAGTCTTTCTGCTCTATATAAATAGTGAATCCGTCATGATGCGAGCGCAACTGGCTTTTAAAGCTTCAGACCATGAGCTCGTTAAAATAGGGCCCTAATGGTGCGTTCACACCAGACGCGAATTAAGCGTTAAGCGCGCGTGATTTACATGTTAAGTCAATACAAAGGCGCAAATAGACATTCTGTGACACGATCCGCTCGAATGAGGCGGCGCGAATGACGCGATTCACGCAAATGACATGGTGTGAATTGAGCATTTCGGGCATTTGACGCATGATTCGCGTTAATCGCGCGAGTTGAAAAATCTGAACTTTGGCGGATATTCGCGCCATGCTAACCAATCAGGAGCTTGCTCTAGTAGTGACAACAATGAGGACACAATCATGGATACCCGGAGCTGTACGATACATCTTCACACTTTATAGAAACAGGAATAAAAAGGATCTTGCTTGGAAGAAAGTTAGTGAGGAGGTCGCACAGTCTGGTAAGTTGTAAAAAGCGCTCTTTACTCAATTTGAGCTATACATACATATTGAGCTTATTTGCCGTATTTTAAAACAATCCATGTCAGCCATTTTTCAACGAGACAAGCCGGCTGACAGAAGCCCCTCACATGACGCAAATTTGCGTCTGTTGTGAAGCGAATGTTGCGTCCAACATTCAAGCGTCCAACGACGCGTCTGCAGTGAATGCACAGTTGTTTAAATCCGATTTTCTTGATTTACCACAAGTACCATGTTTTACCAGGCCTAATATAATCTCGCTCACTGCAGTGTGAAGTGTCTCATAGTCAGTGTTGGGCACGTTACTTTAAAAAAGTAATTAGTTACTAGTTACTTCTTACAAATAGTAACTGAGTTAGTAACTGAGTTACATCATTATAAAAGTAACTAATTACCAAGGAAAGTCACTTTTTTTATTTTTCAAATATGTCAAATAACTTGGATGCCCCCAATATTAAATATGTTAAATTAATGAATTGGACACTAAATAGAATAAATTATTATTATAAAACGTACATTAATGTAGGCTACACTATTGCTGTGGGACAATGTGAGAGACACCTATCAAATTCAATACATTATTGTAAATATTATCTGTAGACCTACTATAGTGTAAATATTGTGTAAATATTATCTGTAGACCTACTATAGTGTAAATGTTGTGTAAATATTATCTGTAGACCTACTATAGTGTAAATATTGTGTAAATATTATCTGTAGGCCTACTATAGTGTAAATATTGTGTAAATATTATCAGTACTAAACTACTCCTTTGGTAGTGACGCTCACGTTATCACCTGGCTTTATGATGTGAGGCTTCATTAGATTAGAATTACTGGCCACAGACGTGGAGAGACTCTTTCTTCCTGGGCATAAGTTGCACGTTACATTAACATTCTGACCTTTCACCTCAACGAGGGAAGAGTAGCGCTTATACTTCCAGTTTGCGAAAGCTACCTTTGAAGTCGTTGGACTTGCCATCGCTCTGACTCCTCCTGGTCGTGTGTGACTTTGCATATGCAGTATATCTTTCCTATAGCTCAAACAGTAGAGCATGGCGCTAGCAACGCCAAGGTCATGGGTTCAATTCCCAGGGAAAGCAAGAATTGACAAAAAAATGTAAAATGTGTATGAATGCAATGTAAGTCGCTTTGGATAAAAGCGTCTGCCAAATGCATAAATGTAAATATGCGTGTGTGTGTGTGTGTGTATGAACTCAACCTATCAACCTCAACCTTGTCTCCCACCCACCAATCATCATCAGTTATGTGTACCCACCCCACCCACATCGCTGGCGCACACACACACATTGCAGGTCCGACTGACAGAGAGCCTGTTCGGATGAAAACCGCTTCAGTGAGCTCAATTATAGTAACGCCGCATTTTATTCTCAGTAACGCTAACGGCGTTGTAACGGGAGAAACAGTCATTCGTTTGATTACTCGTTACTGAAAAAATAATTCCGTTAGTAACGCCGTTTATCTATAACGCCGTTATTCCCAACACTGCTCATAGTCACCGCCGAGCCAAGCATAAGCACATCACTTTAACACACTCAACTGTGTGTAATATGATAAAACAGCGCTGTGTTACACACACACACACACACACACGAGTGGAAGAAGCGGAAGTGCTAGTCAAATCAAGCCATCAAGACACGCCTTTGTTTTGAATAAGCGACGTCTAGTGGCGAAAAATTACATATTGTGCCTTTTTAAATATTGCAATGTTATGTAGACGTACACCTGTAATTACA
This sequence comes from Romanogobio albipinnatus, assembly GCA_023566225.1. Classification (NCBI taxonomy): domain Eukaryota; kingdom Metazoa; phylum Chordata; class Actinopteri; order Cypriniformes; family Gobionidae; genus Romanogobio; species Romanogobio albipinnatus. The sequence continues at coordinate 3,230,915 of CM042261.1, read as the reverse complement.
GGATAGCATTTCACCCTACAGTTCAAGCAGAACAAGATTAATATTATAATTAAGAAGAAATGAATCAAGGGAAGATCAGATGTCAAGGAGTCACTCAATCCGAGACAGAAGTAGACTTTGGAGAGGAAAACATGCGTCACCTGAAGGAGAGTTTCTGCTTGCGCACACAGCGGATAGTCTTGCACTGCACCTGGCAGCATGCACTTTAAACACTTCTCTCTACTTACACCACACATTTCTATTGCGCCTATGCGTCTTTAAATTCAGTGTAAAGGTGTTTAATATGTGACCTGTGTTTATCTGTTTGTTTGAGATGGCATAGCATTATTAATAGTATCTGCAAGAAGCAAAGGGAAGGCAGCTGGTGTGTGTCAGTCACATGTGCAGATCTGTGTCAGTGTGCTTTAGGGGAGGAACTCCAGTCAACTTGAGCAAACTAAATATAGATTCTAGATCAGAGAGAGTATAATGCACAGAATTAATTCAGCAGTCAAAACAAGCCACTGACATCTGACGTACAGCCAACAGAGCTGGCATTAAAAATAAATGTGCAACATTAGCATAGATAATGAAATGTAGAAGACATTTGATCATATGGAAAATTAGTACACAACCTTGGATAAATATCAGCTTTACTAATTGAATAGCATACCTGCAGCTCGAATAAAAACAATGCATACTCAAAATAATGATTAGTGTGAAGTGTGTGTGTGTGTGTGTGTGTGCACTGAGTTGCCAGCAGAGGTCCTCATAACAACATGAGATTGAGAAGAGCTCTACTGTGACCACGTCGTTTGTTAAAGTTAAACCAATTCAACTTTTATTTTATATATAATTTTTTTATTTTCTATACACTAGTGGCCAAAAAGTCTGGCCTAGGGAAATTGACATTTCCACCCTTTATTCAAATATTATTGAAAGATTGTGTAAGCATATTGCGTAATTATGCTTGTTTTATTTGTGATAATAACGCAGTGAAACATGCCAAATTGTGCCGATATAATTTTTGTCCAGGCTGTCATACAAAGAAATTATGAACATATGCAAAAACAAGAGAGAACCAGCACAATATTAATAACTGATTATGATGTAGTCAATGTATGCTTTTTTCTGTCAGCTGTTTGTTTTTCTGCATTTTTTGTGTGCATTTAAAATAAAACCTTTGCCTTTTTTGCCAAATAATTCTGCCAGATAAATGGTTCTTCCCTCCTATGTAAAATATTTAATACTTCACTTATATTTTGATGGTATCATCAAACTTGTGGGGTCATTAAAACAAAATACCCCGTCTGGACATCTACACTGATCAGGCATAACATTATGACCACTGACAGGTGAAGTGAATAACACTGATGATCTCTTCATCTCCTGTTAGTGGGTGGGATATATTAGGCAGCAAGTGAACATTTTGTCCTCAGAGTTGATGTGTTAGAAGCAGGAGAAATGGGCAAGCGTGAGGATTTGAGCGAGTTTGACAAGGGCCAGATTGTGACGGCTAGACGACTGGGTCAGAGCATCTCCAAAACTGCAGCTCTTGTGGGGTGTTCCCGGTCTGCAGTGGTCAGTCTCTATCAAAAGTGCTCCAAGGAAGGACCAGTGGAGAACCGGCCACAGGGGCCGAGGCTCATTGATGCCCGTGGGGAGCGAAGGCTGGCCCGTGTGGGCCGATCAAACAGATGAGCTACTGGAGCTCAAACTGCTCAAGAAGTTAATGCTGGTTCTGATAGAAAGGGGTCAGAATACACAGAGCATCTCAGTTTGTTGTGTATGGGGCGGCACAGCCGCTGACCAGTCAGGGTGCACTATGGGAAGAAGGCGTGCCGGCGGAGGCAGTGATGCTTTGGGCAATGTTCTGCTGGGAAACCTTGGGTCCTCCATCCATGTGGATGTGACTCTGACACGTCCCACCTACCTAAGCATTGTTGAGACCATGTCCAGCCTTTCATGGAAACGGTATTCCCTGTGGCTGTGGCTCTTTCAGCAGATAATGCGCCGCCACAAAGCACAAATGCTTCAGGAACGAGTTTGAGGCGTTGACTTGGCCTCCAAATTCCCCAGATCTCAATCCAATCGAGCATCTGTGGGATGAGCTGAACAAACAAGTCCGATCCATCTCACCTCGCAACTTACAGGACTTAAAGGATCTGCTGCTAACATCTTGGTGCCAAATTCCACAGCACACTTCCAGGGGTCTAGTGGAGTCGACGGGGTCAGGGCTGTTTTGGGGACCAACACAATATATATCAACATTAAGCTCTAGCTCTTGTAGGTCATGCCGCCACTCAGAAAATCTCAACTGATAAACGATTTTAGCTAAAAGCTTCTCCCAGATGCTTAAATGTAATTAGCAACTTGTGATAAATTGGTCTGTGAACATTTAAACACCAAAAATGCACAATCATCTGCAGATGTTGAGATAAAGGCAGATCGTCCTGAACGAATGATATATGGGGTTCATCTGCAACACAGGTCAAATGTCCAAGCCCCAAATTCCCTCTGAAGCCGCTTTAATGACCTCATCCCACACCACACGTTCTCAAAAGCTGACGGTCAAGAGCTCTTTCTTCATTTGAATTGAAAACGTGAATTGAAACACAGCTCAATGCACATGACATTCCTTCCGTAATACCTCACTTAACTCAGTACACAAATATTTGCCCTACACAAGATGGTTTCCATTCCGACCGAGCTGATTTATTACGTTCATCATTAGTATAGATGGGTACCTCATCCAAAAAGCCAGGTGTTAATCGACTCCCCAAGCGTCTGGTACGGCCGTATGGTCCAGTGGTTCCTTCGTCCATCTGGGCCGAAAACCTCTCCTGGTCAAGGCGGGCCGTAGGGTCCAGAGTCAGAGAAAGAGCACCTGTACCTGCTGGAGCGTGTCGCACTTCCTGTTTCTCCGCCTTTCTGTTTGCCTTTCAATTCCTCCGAGTCTAAAACCGTTCCTGAGCTTGTTTGGTTTGGCCATCACAGCTAATTGAGCAGACGCACTATCTGAAGCCCTGGGGTTTGTGATGTGTGTATCATTCGGAGCAGGGAAATGGGATTTATGTTGTGGTAATCTGTCTCTGATTAAAAGCTCCATTAAGTCTTAAACGCTGATAAAACGAAAACAAGAGCTTTACACTTTTGCTTTTCAAAATATTGCAGAACTGCCATCAAAATAGCTTATTTTTTGTGTCTCGAAAGTAACAATTTTGAAGAATTATACTCTCGGGTTTTATTACAGAATATTTGTACTGTGAGAATCATATTGTATTGTGTTGTTTTTGGAGTAGCCGGCTAACTTTAGCCGCCAACCGTGAATATAAATACCTGTAAGACCGCACAGTAGAGGAAAAACAGTGCCCAAATCTGGGACAGGCATGGAAATTATGCATAGTAATTAAACGAGAGAGAAAGCAGATGAGTATAAAAGAAGAATTACACTACATAAGTGTTGCCTTAAATATTTTAGACGCTCCAAAGTCAACATTATCAGATTCAGAGTCTCTAATCCAATAAAGCTCTGCTGCTGCGAAGGTTATTGATTGTGTTTGGCCGTCTGGAGCGGCCTCATAAATAAACGAAAGGGATGGTAAATCACCTCATACGTGATCGGGAGTCGGCGGCAAAACTGCCAACAGGCCGGAAATCCCAGCCCTCACATCACCTCCGCTCATTTAACTGTCAGGAAGAGTGAGAGGACGGAGCTCATTACGGACGAAGAGGAACTCTCTGGCTGCGCTAATTTGAATTTATTAGGCACGTCTGTAATGTATCCATTTTCAGGGAAAAGTAAGTGAAAAAGGGAAGAGTTATGAGGCGGATCGCGAAACATCACGTTCGGCGACTGACCGAGACTGGTGCGAGACATAGGACTATTATCAGGCTCATTCAGAAAGATAAAATTATATAAAATATATATTTAACCTCTTAACTGTCACCGTCCCACAGGGACGCCTGGTGCTCTTTTTTTGATCGCCTTTTTTTCGTATCATATATTTAAGTAATTATCATAAATTAGGTATCATTTGAAAGCTTACAAATTCAAAATTCATCCTGTGAAAACCGTTTTGAAATCGGACATTGTGTTACCATGGAAACGTTACTCTAAATTATTCTAGCGGGCTCCTCCCCTAGTGGGCGGCGTCATGTTTCATATTACAACATTTATTTTAACTACTTTATATTCAAAATCTTTTCCAATCTTGACAAAACGCATATTGTCGGAAAGGTTTGAGTCTCAAGGGTCCATATTTGGTGACTGTTTTGTGATGGAAGTGATATTTGGACAGAAATTTACAGGAAAATGCATAAAAAAAACAATAAATGGAATTTGAATGACACCCGGTGGCTATGTTTGGTACAGCACCTAAACAAAATCTCATGGGGACTTCAATTTTTGTGATATCAACTTCAAATTTGGAACACAAATTGGTAAGACATATGGATTTGATTTTATAGTAATTTTTGAGTAAATTCTTTTTTGTAAAATATAAATTTTATATAAAATATAAAATATTTAGTACAGTATGTTTCATTTACAGTAAATTTAAACTTCCATAACTCTTTCATACTTTCATATTTTTAATTATTTTCACATCAGCAATAATCTGCAGAGTATCGTCTTTAAAACGAGACCAAACTTTGGTCTATATTCCAAAGCATTCTTGAATTAGAGCCCTTTAAGTTTGGATAGTGCATTTTCATGTGTATTCTCAAAAAGGGGGGTGACAGTTAAAGGGTTAAATAAAATTAAAAATTAACTTTGTTTAAGGCCTATATATTCTTTTTTTAATCATAATACAAATTATGACATGTTTGTATTGAACATTGATGGAGCAACTGTGTGAAAATAAATCATAAAAGAGGTTTATTTGATTTAAAAATCGTATAAATGTATGAGGGTTTTACCTCACAGACACGCATTGATACACACACTTTAGCTAAAATAATATGTTTTTAATAATGTCTAGGATAAAATTTGTTCAAAACAATCACTTTAGTCTGTACTATTTTCTGCTTATTTTGATCAATAAAATAATTCATTTTTATTTAATAAATATGTATGTTCATATAAAAATATATTTTAAAATACAAAATTATTTTAAAAAGTAAAGATTCTGAAAGCATTGAAGGAGATCCCATGATAATTAAAAATATATTTACAGTACACTCTAAAAAATGCTGGGTTAAAAATAACCCACGTTGGGTTGAAAATGGACTAACCCAGCAATTGGGTTGTTTTAAGCAAACATTTAACCCAACCGCTGGGTTAAAACAACCCAATTGCTGGGTAACCCAACTTGGGTTATTTTTAACCCAACATTTATTAGGGTGTAGTAACAATTAATTATATTTTATTATATGATATGATTAATATCATATTTTTAAATACAAGGGTTTCATTATAACTATGGTGATTATCTCTAGGATGGACACATAATATATGATATTTAAAATCTGAATCTAACCATGTCACAAATGCACCCAAACCCCAAATACCATATTTTACACATTCTTACATATTCTTTATATATACATATATATTCTTCCGTAGTTGAAAACCTGTTGTGTTAATTAGCTTGAGCAAAACTGAAAATCATTAACAAGTCAAAATATATTCAATAATTTGAGCGATTCTCATTTCCTACTTAAATTACAACATAAAAAAAAAAAAAAAAAATATTAGATCAAATTAGTGCAGAATCAACTTTGTGGATTTGAGGTTCGCAATCACGTCAAGGATCAGACAAATTTCCAAGTGTGGATGCTTTGGAAAGTGCAGAGGCAAGGTTTTGTTCCAACTCAAAGAAACTATTTGAAACAAACAATAAAAACCAGGGGCCGGATTCACAAAACATTCTTAAGAATAAAATTATTCTTAACTGCCAATTTCTTCTTATTTTCTAACTTAAGAAAAAATATAAGAATATTTTGTATTCCCAAAAACTTCAATATTCTTTTTTCTTATGATTGTTCTTAAGATAACATTTAAGAAGTATTCATATTCACGAAAAATCATCGTAAATAACTTCTTAAAGTTAGGATAACCTATCTTAAATACCCAAATGTTAGATGTTTAACAAATGTATTGGGTTGTTTCAAATACTAAGCAATATAACAGTAGCATAACAGTAGCTAGCTATATATAATATTTATAACTAATAGTACCATATGGACGAGTATAAAACTCTAAAACCAGCAAGTGTCAATAGCGGACGAGAAACCCTGAGTAATTTAAAAGTTAATGTGTCACAAATTGTAGTTTTAAGATTTTTTCAGGCAAGAATGTACTTGTTTAAAGATTAAATCTGTGGTTTATGTATAAAGAGAGCGCCTATTTGACAATTTTATCTGGCGTTTTCGGAGTTGTGAGCTCCAGTGGATCAGCGGGTGTTCAGCGCTCATTAACCCGGTGAGAGAAGCCTTTCCTCGGCCAGTCCTTCAGACGTCTGCCGCTGGCTCTGATGTCTCTGAGATATGATTTGTCTTGTGTAGTTCTAACGGCCGATCTTTGGTACCCGAGCAGCGCTCTTGATAAACGGCTAGGCTCTTATAAAATACAGATTTTACCAACATGGCACATTAAAAACACGACATTGAGTGATTTACTCCCGAAAACAGTCTGCACACTTATTATGATATCTGGGGTAATCTGCAGGAAGCGCAAAAAGATGAGCTTTGAGGTGTTTTTCATTCAGTGAGTCTTCAGTAATACCTTTCAATAAAAGAACACCAAATAACCCCATTTAAGGTCCCATGGCATGGATTTTTATTTTATTTTATAATGTTTCCTGAGGTGTACTTATATTGTTAGTATGATTTTGACATCATAAAATGTCATAATTTAGAAATAAAAGGCATTTTTTCTATACTGATGTTTGCCCTCTGCCTGAATGCCCTGTTTCAAGGGGCGTGTCTGCTGTGAGGTCTTCAGTAAAAATGCCCACTGTTGTGATTGGCTGACATCTTTGCATTTGAAATGAGTATCAGATCTTGTAGCGGAGGGGGCGTGGTTTAACGAGGTCTACGAGGCACGAGTCTGCCAGACCTGAGTTCACTTCTCATCAGTTCTCTCAGCACGTCTCAGTTCAGTGAACTGCTGTAGTTACTAGCATATACTTCAGGTTATTCGTTTATTTCTAGTCGGAGGGACTGTCACTCATGTCAGAAAGTTAGTAACTTTAGTAAATGATGGACCAGCGCTGACTCGAGACGCGAACCGCTTAGAACGATTCAGTCCGATTTGGTGAACTGGTTAGATTATTTTTTGATATTTTCCTATCATATGAAAAGCGTCAGTGATGCGCATTGAGTACACAGCGCAAACAAAGACACAACAGCAGTAATCGAATGTAATCCAGTTTATTGTGTGGATAGCTGGCTAGCCTAGCCCGGATATCCTCACGCTTTTTGCTTAATCTCGCGCCGCGTTTGGTGCCTCCGCTGTGGGCCAGATGCAGTACTGGGGGTCGGTGATGTTGAAGGCCGACCGGTCAGTGCAGCCCGAGCTTTGGCGTGCGTGAGGTTTATCTCTAAAGATGTGACTCTGCCGATGTTGAGCAGAAACTCACGACTGTATGCACATTTTAGAACAGATAGACGCGACGAGGACGTACAAAAACACTGACTCACAGGATAGAAAACACGAAAACACCGTTCTGTCGGGAGAGAGAGAAGCCGCAGCACGAATAATAAAGTTCTGTGTGAACTTGAAAAATTAGCTACACATCAGAAATCACTGATCACAGATCAGATTCATTTGTACATCCAAACACTGAGAAACTGCCAGCATTCACTCACACAAGCCATGATCTCTCGAGGACAAACAAATATGGCGCTCGCATGGGCGTGCCAAATTCTCTGGGCGGAGGAAAGGGAGGTAACCGTTCCTGTTATGACATCATAACAGGAAAATTCAAGATCAGCTTGTCTGGGCTGTCATTTTCTCAAAGGCAGAGAGAGACAGCCAGAACTCGATTTACACTGATCAAAATTTCTAGCCACTTGGGGACAATATTCAGGCTAGGGGAATTCATATTAATGTTGAAAAACCTCATAAAATGAAAATTTCAGGCCATGGGACCTTTAAGTAAAAAATTAAGATGTTCTTAAGAAAATATTTGAGAACTTCTTAAGGATTTTTCAAGAATTGCACTTAGGAACATTCTTACGAACTTCTTAGAATTAATCTTAAGAATTTTCTTAACTTCTTTCTTAAGAAGATTTTCGTGAATCCGACCCCTGACAGATCAAATATTAATCACCTAATAGCCTAACTTATTTTTCATTGAATTGTTGTATAAAATCACATTTGCAAATGTGCTGCTATTCTGAAAAACAGCACTTTTGCTCGTCTGATATTGCTTATAAATATTAAAAACAAGAACTTATTTTTGGCATCTACGTTTTTGGAAGCATTTTTATTATTTTTGGTGGCATGTTTGCCCCAAGCCCCTGCAAAAGCAACTACTAATGTACTATTTCATGTAAATGCGTATATAAATGCAGGAATCTGTCAATCCTCAGAACATATCTTTATGAGTTTGCTCCTGAGTCAGCATCCCTATGGAGAAGAGTTAAGCAAACTCAGCAAGCCATGACCTCATGCTACAGAACTGTGTGTCAGACACTAAATCTCCCGAGGGTAGACTCAGTACATCCATTATAACTTTCCCTGAGAAGCACAACACCATATAACGGTATTAAAACAGGATAAAATCGGAGAGTTCAGCTGGATATCTGAGGGGGAGGACAAGGCCGTACCGTGTAAACACGCTTCCTCTCCTCTGCGGTGAGGTATAATTAAAAGGTCTCGCCTTCTTTGTGTGTGTCACATGATTAATTGTCCTTAATCTTCGCTGGGCTGAAACTGTTGTGCTTTGGGACACAATGGATACAAAAGTATTCTTACACAAACACTCATCATGACTGTCTTTGTGAATCTTTTCTTAAAAGGGTGTTTGATTATGATCTGACTTGTTTAACTTTAGTGAGTGTGTAGTGTCGCTGTTTGAGCATAAACAACATCTGAAAAGTTACGACGCTCAAAGCTCAAAGCAAAGGGAGAAATTCTCTTTTACAGAAATTACTCTTTTTTTTCTTTTTTTACTCTTTTTAAGGACTACAACAAACGGCTGGTAGGGACTACAATGAGTTAGCGACATCACAACCCTAACATTTACATAAGCCCCGCCATTTTCATTTTCAGTGTGTGTGTGTGTGTGTGCGTGAGGTAATCAGAGCTGCTAACATGAGCTATTGAAGCTTCGCCCTCTTTCTGAAAGGGGGCGGGGAGCAGCCGCTCATTAGCATTTAAAGGGACACACACAAAAACTGTGTGCTTTTTCTCACCCTCAAAAAGTGACAATTTTAACATGCAATAAAAATGATCTGTGGGGTATTTTAAGCTAAAATTTCACATACTCACACTCTGGGGACATCAGAGACTAAAGAGGGGCATAAAAGGACATGCTTTTGCCTTCACTCATCATTTCACAGTAAAGGATGATGTTGTAAAAGTGCATACAAAAAGGAATAATACGGCAAATATAAATCAAATTCAAAATATTAAGCTATAATACACTGATAAAAATTATTCTGTGGTAAATACTACAGAAAAAAACTAATGTAATTTCTACAACGTTACAGTATTATAAAATTAAGTAAAACCTACTCAACTATTCTGATACTGGTGTTCTGGGGAATAATTCATAATTAATAAGGTTGATATTTCACTGTTTTCCAGCTGTATTTACACTGTTTTATTATCGTTTTTGTTGTTAGGATTAATAACTTGTCATTTTGTGACATATGGAGTTCATTTTCTGCTCAAAATGACACATTCATACTCAAAAATGATCCATCGAATGTCACCATCACTGTGTATTGTGTACCAAGTATTGAGGTCTGTGTGTTCAGATGCAGCATTACTACTATTATGTAGATAATATGGTGTCACATACATTTTCTATTGTATTTTTTCTAAGTTAACTTTAAAAGCGTGATTTAATTCAGTGTTATATTGTTTGAGTAAAAAGTATCACAAAGGAAACTTCAACACAAAAAATGACTAGAGAAATGCTCAAATTAAGACAGAAGAACAATTTCAGACAGAAAAATTATTAAGTAATATATTTAAGTAATCATTTTTTAAGTAAATCAAGCAGAAAATCCAATTTTATCTCAATGCTACAATAACATTGCTCCAGCACCCATTTATGGCCTCTCAGCCTTTCCTCGACGTGACTGGAATATAAAACATTGCTTCAATCCCGTAATAATAAAGTCAGTGAAAGCAAACCTTTATCAAAGGCCTGATTCTCTAAGCCTCTGTGACTCTGTGCTCCAAAACCATTAGGATAGCAGCTGGTGAAATAAAGGCTAATGCCACTGAGCAAACAAACAAACAGAGCTTTTCTCAGTCGATCACTCGAGCGTCCCTCAGGTCTGATTCAGCTGTGGCTTACAGGACGACAGGGAGTCTGATGAACAGGCTCCATCACATTACCTCAGCCCACTGCCTCTCTCCCATCAGCCACCAAATCAAATTTCCCCCATACGCTCTGCATCCATCCATCCATCAGCCTGAACACCTTCTGGACGTCCAAAGTGAAAGAAGTCCCAAACCACTAACTGTGTGTTTACACTTTCAGACTCCAAATCAATGCTGAGCGGGAAATCTCCAGGGCAGGCGATCTGTCGATAGACTGAGTATCTGTTTCTCCAAAGCCGAGGATGTGCCAGTAACCACTATTGCATTTTAAAACACTGATGACCCTGATCAACAAGCGCTGACCTTTTGATGCATATTTAAAATCAGCCGTTTACTCAATGGTGTTGCAATGAGGTTATGCGTTTCTCAGGCATTACTTCACCCCCAAAAAAAAGAAAATTCTGTCATCATTTACTCACCCTCGCGTTGTCCAAATCCTGTATTGTTTTCTTTCTTCTATGGAAAACAAAAGGAGAAATTTGGCATAATGTCATTCCAGCTGACCATGTTGAGACCGGTCATGTTTGATGTCAAACCTCACTCTTATACCAGGTTCAGTGCGGTCCTATATATAACTTTACATTGATGGAGCCTTCCCATTCCACAAAAAGTTCTTTATAAGGTTCACTGGAAGGTTCTTTGGGGAACCAAAAAAGGTTCTTCTATGGCATTGTTGTGAAAAAAAAAACCCTTTTTGGAATCTTAATTTTTAAGAGTTTGTGCCAAAAAGGTTCTATACAAGGAGAAATGCCTTCATTTATTTCATTACACATTCATGTTTAAAGGTTATTTCCATTTTTCTACTGATTGTAACGATTATCCACTGGAGGCAAGCGTAGATGAACCCAAGAGCAGTTTATTAAACATAAATCAAAATGCAAAATGGACATGGGCCATGGGCCATGGGACATGGGACATGGGACATGGGACATGGGACATGGGCAAACTCACCACAGTGGTTACACGGACAATACTAGACAAAGACACATGGCTAACATAAGGGCTTAAATACACAGATACTAATGACTAACAAGACACACCTGTGAACAATCAAGACAATGGACCAATGACAGACCTGAACTAAGAACCCACATGACTAGATAGAAAATACTAAATAAAATATATATATATATATTTTTTTTTCCTCATCCCATTTTCATGAGATCCCAAATGTGAGGTTAGGGGGGTTTGGTGGGCATGGCCCCTGGGAAAATTTTGATTTCCATGATCTACATATGTGCATTTTAAGTTCTGAAGGCCAAAAAATGAGATAACAACAACTTGAAAACCATGTCAGTGCAGATATGACTGATAAAGTTTTTCCATTTTTGTCAGTGAAGACAGTAAACATATTTTTAACTGATATTTATATGTTTTATGAATCATTTTTGTAGACATGTTAATTTGCTGAAGGCTAAAAGCTAGGTAGCCTAACTAAATGTATTAAATTAATTCACAATGTGCCCACATTCATTACTAATCTTATGCCCAATACAAGCTGAACAAAGTTGAGCTTTTTTATTTACTGAGAGCTACACATAGAATTGTTAAATTTACAATATGCACACAATTATTACTAATATTACTTTGTTAATATTTCTTGTTTGTTAATTAAATTATAAAATGACATTGCATAGGCCTACTTCAAATCAAAATGGCAAAATTAGACAAAAGTTTATTAATTTAGCTTAATATTTTTGTCATTTGTTTAACATTTCTGACTTCCAGAAGCATCTGTCAGATATGAAATGTTTAGTTTAGCTTCATATCTCTCACTTGACGTCGAGTCGCGCTGCTAAGATTCACGCTCAGCCTCAGCAGCTTCTGTGAACATAAAGCCCGCCTACTCTGATTTGATTGGTTTTCTCAAATATTTTGACATTGACGAGCGGTGACAGACCAATGAGAGCTCAGATCAACACACACGCCTCTGCTTCTGACGTGCGCTCTGCTCGACGCCGCTGCGGATTGAAGAACACGCCGATTAACGCAGATTAGATCTATGTTATAAAGGTTAATCACACATTTTTTAGGGGGGCTGGACAGAAGTTTAGGGGGGGCTGAAGGGCCATGTGTGTATTGTTGGTTTTCAGTTCAATAAAACAACACAAACTACATGCTGTGAAAAAAATGTACTGAATTTTTTTTACTGTAACTGACAGATTCCGGCCCAAAAAAGTGGGAGGGAACGGGAGTCATTCTTCTGGGATGGGGATGGGATTTTTCCCCATTTTTTCCGTGGGATTGGGATGGGACGGGATTTATTTTGTGGGGGTTTGGAAATCCACTCGTGTGTCACCCAGTCTCCTCTGATAACAAATCACTCGAAATTATAATGCATGCATTCTCTGTGAAGCTGCTTCGAGGCGATATGTATTGTGAATACATACAAACCAATTGAATTGAATACCTGCATCTAAACAAAGCATTGCAGCATTTTTCTGCATGATTTGAACAAAGAATGAATAGAACATGCTGGAATCCTGTAAATTCAATAAGCTGTAATAATTTTTAATATAGCCCCAAACTGTGCAATCCACAAGCATATTTCAAACTCTCCCTCAGAATCAGTTCAAGAGCCAGAAATTCCAGAAGATTTGTTTTCTTCAATCTAGCTTGCGGGAAAAGATTGCTGAACCGCGGCCCATAATTCATTACAAGGTTATAGATATCTGGTATATTTCTGGAACTATACGGAAACATGCTTTTTGAGAGTTTGTTATTAATCATGTTGCGGTGTGTGATGCTGCCATCAGCGCTCATTCCCTCCACAGGTACAGTCTCTTCTCTTGTCTGATCTGGGGTCAGGCCCAATCTTCGTCTTGTCAGGCCCAAACCCCCACCCTCATTCGGCTTGTGCAAACAGGAAATGATCCGTCTTCAGAAAGGCCAGTGGAGCGCGACGGCGTCTGAGTCGGCCTTCACCTAGAGACTAAACGTGCTCTGGACGATATCAATGTGTCATCAATACATATGTTAAACTATATCTCAGAAGTGCAAAGCGACCAGAACTCGCCTCTTCTGTTATTTGATGTTGGCTTGAATCCATGGCACATCTTGACTGTCTCTCGACTCTCCATTGTGCCCGTCTGATGCGGCCGACTGCATTCCGAGGGTGTAGTGGGTCAGCTCAGGTGTTGAAGGACACGCTGCGGTTTACAAGCACCCGTCGTTTGCTTAACCCTTCGATTAGGGTATAGGAATGTCAGCTATGGGGGGATTTGGCCGTCCTGACAGCATCGTTTGACACCTCAGCAATCTGTCACGGCAGAATGCCGGAGAACCAACAGTCCGGCTCGCTCCGGACACAAAGGTGCTCGCTCGCTCAGGGCCCATTCTCTACAAAAACTGCACGCCTTTATATTTGTTTCTTCTGCCGTGTGTAAATATTGCGTCTATGGAGAGACGTGACTCAAATAGAAAATGCCGAAATAGTGGTGTGAAAGCAAAAGAAAGACCGGATTCCAGAACCACAAGTTCTTTTGTCTCGTTTTTTCCAGTACTAGCTCATCTAAACCATCCTTAAATCAGGATACATCTACTGGAGAAGCAAGATGACATTAACTCTTGTATTTACAAAAATAAAAATCATCAAAATTAAGTGAGTTTGTGCTTCATAGTACATAATAAAAGCACTTTTTATTTAATGCTCTATTCTTTCGAACAACACTCTAAAAAATGTTGGGTTGTTTCAACCCAAATGTGGGTCAAATATGGACAAACCCAACCGTTGGGTTAAAAATGTAACCTAACAGTTGGGTTTGTCCATATTTGACCCACATTTGGGTTGAAACAACCCAACATTTTTTTAAGTGAATAATAAATATCTGTCAGTGGGGTCAGAAAATCTGCACCCACCAGAATTGCACCTATTGTATCCATTGGGGTTTTTATTATTCTTCCGTTTCTTCTTCTTCTTCCACTCTGGAAGCCCATAGAACCGCTTACGGGAAAGTTATGAAATTTGGTACACTGATTGAGGACAGTCCCAACATGGACTCCAACAAATTTGGGGTCTCTAGATCAAACTCTCTAGCGTCGCCACTTGTCCAAAGTTTCACTCACGTTTACGCCAATACCTTTTGAACTGTAATGGATATAGTGGAGATTGTGGTCCAGTGGGTTAAACCATGGAACTGATATGCAGAAGGTTGCTGGTTTGATCCCAGCGGTCACCACCAGTGTGTCCTTGAGCAAGGCACTTTACTCCATGTTGCTCCAGGGGGATTGTCCCTATAATAAGGCCACTGTAAGTCGCTTTGGATAAAAGCGTCTGCCAATGCATAAATGTAACTGTAATGGTGCGTTCACATTGGATGCGAATGACGCGATTCGCGCAAGTGATTTACATGTTAAGTCAATGCAAAGACGCGAATAGACATTCTGCGGTGTGATTCGCGCGAATGACACGGCGTGAATTGAGCGTTTGACGCGTGATCCGCGTGAATGGCGCAAGTTGAAAAATCTGAACTTTGCCGGATATTCTCGCCGCGTTAACCAATCAGGAGCTCTAGTAGTGACAACGATGAGGAGAAAATCTGTATATGTATTAATATCTGGTTCAGACCAGTGTGCATATGATTATCACTGTGATAACATTAAATGACATGAAACACAACCCAGTCTCTTTTTGTTAAATGCAAGTTTATGTTTGATCAATAATACAAAAGTATAAGTAAAAGGTATAAGAAGCTACACATGAAATAAAGCAAACAATTCAGTCAAACATTCAAAGTCAGTGCTAGTCGGCTACAACGGTAACATAAAGTTAAATAGCCTATCACTTTGCCTTCAGCCTAAACGATTTGCCAGGGAACAAATTATAGATCCATGAGAGCAAAGATCGCCCATTACAAGACGAATTATAGCTCGAGACACCACAGAGACATCAGAGCCAGCGGCAGACGACAGAAGGACTGGCCGAGGAAAGGCTGCTCTCGCCGGGGTTAATGAGCGCTGAGCGCCGCTGATCCACTGGAGCTCACAACTCCACAAACGCCAGATAAAATGTTCAAATAGGCGCTCTCTTTATAAATAAACCACAGATTTGAGCTTTAAACAACTACATTATCGCCTGAAAAAGTCTTAAAACTAAGTTTTGTCACACAATAACAGTAGTATTTTAACAAAAAAGACGTGTAAACAGCTCATTTCAGCCATTTCGCCACGAGACGAGCCGGCTGGTGGAAGCCCCTCCCATGTGTTGTGCAGTGAATGTCATGCGCGAATGAAGCGAGTAAACTCAAAATGTTCAAGCGCCCAACTTTGCGCGAATAGCGCAATTTATTCACGTCATAGGTTAGAATCAAAATTTCAAAAGTTTTCCTCTGTTTTCATCTGATTCCTTGGCTCAATACGATTCGATTGCACCCTATGATGTAATTTTCCATTATGAAACTTTGCCCGCCAAAAAACTCAAATTTTCATGAAAATAAAAATCAGATCATCTTCTGACGATGCTGGAAAAAAGTTATAAAAAGCTCCTAACCCCTCTCGAATAACGAGGCGGCATGCTGAGTTGAATGATATCCAATTTTCCCATATCAGCATCATTTTAGGCGTCAGCCATTTTGAATTTTGTAGTAAAATGAATTTTTTTTTTATTAACGCTTTATCGTATCATTACGAAACTCGGTACGGGTCCTCGGCACGATGCCCTGAAGGAGCCTGAGAGGTTTCGAGCCAGCGTCACCTGTGTTAAACTCAAATAATCACATGCTTACAATCTTCAACGATATCAAACATGATAGATTTCAGTTCGTGCAAAGTTGTGATTTAGCATTTAAACAACTTTCGTGAATATCTTTGGAACAGAGACGAAACCACCCTAGGAAAATCAAAATCATAGCACATTGACTAAAAGCCTATGGCCAAATGTCAAAACTTTGATAGTAAGTGACAAAAAATTGAGTGTGGGTCATTTTTGGGGCAGTCATTGGGGGCAGTCATGGCCTAGTGGTTAGGGAGTTAAACTGGTAACCCAAAGGTTGCTGGTTCGATTCCAGAACCGGTGGGAAATGACTGAGGTGCCCTTGAGCAAGGCACCTAACCCCTAATTGCTCCCCGGGCGCCACACAAGGCTGCCCGCTGCTCTGGGTGTTTGTATACACGTTTGCAGTGTGTGTGTGTTAACTACTCACTACTCTGCTCCTA
>CM042261.1:3184279-3209279 GCA_023566225.1 Romanogobio albipinnatus | reverse complement strand
TTTAACCCAGCGGTTGGGTTGTTCTAACCCAGTGAATGGGTTGTTTTAACCCAGCGGTTGAGTTGTTCTAACCCAGTGAATGGGTTGTTTTAACCCAGCGGTTGGGTTGTTCTAACCCATTGAATGGGTTGTTTTAACCCAGCGGTTGGGTTGTTCTAACCCAGCGAATGGGTTATTTTAACCCAGCGGTTGGGTTGTTCTAACCCAGTCGTTGGGTTGCTCTAACCCAGTGAATGGGTTGTTTTAACCCAGTGGTTGATTTGTTCTAACCCAGTGAATGGGTTGTTTTAACCCAGCGGTTGGGTTGCTCTAACCCAGTGAATGGGTTGTTCTAACCCAGTGAATGGGTTATTTTAACCCAGCGGTTGGGTTGTTCTAACCCAGTGAATGGGCTGTTTTAACCCAGCGGTTGGGTTGTTCTAACCCAGTGAATGGGTTGTTTTAACCCAGTGGTTGATTTGTTCTAACCCAGTGAATGGGTTGTTTTAACCCAGCGGTTGGGTTGTTCTAACCCAGTGAATGGGTTGTTCTAACCCAGTGAATGGGTTGTTCTAACCCAGTCGTTGGGTTGCTCTAACCCAGTGAATGGGTTGTTTTAACCCAGTGGTTGATTTGTTCTAACCCAGTGAATGGGTTGTTTTAACCCAGCGGTTGGGTTGTTCTAACCCAGTGAATGGGTTGTTCTAACCCAGTGAATGGGTTATTTTAACCCAGCGGTTGGGTTGTTCTAACCCAGTGAATGGGCTGTTTTAACCCAGCGGTTGGGTTGTTCTAACCCAGTGAATGGGTTATTTTAACCCAGCGGTTGGGTTGTTCTAACCCAGTGAATGGGCTGTTTTAACCCAGCGGTTGGGTTGTTCTAACCCAGTGAATGGTCTATTTTAACCCAGCCGTTGGGTTGCTCTAACCCAGGGAATGGGTTGTTTTAACCCAGTGGTTGATTTGTTCTAACCCAGTGAATGGGCTGTTTTAACCTAGGGGTTGTTCTAACCCAGTGAATGGTCTATTTTAACCCAGCGGTTGGGTTAAATGTTTTCCCAACCTGCTGGGTAGTTTTATGTAACTCAACTATTGTTTAAAAATCACTGTATTGCTTAAAATGAACCCAAAGTATGTTGAAAATGAACATTTATTAATACGTTTAATGAGTAATAACTAAACAATTTTAAACTATTGCTTATTAATAAATGTTCATCGTTCAATTATTATTATTGCCTCTAGTAATTATGAATCTGATTTTTAATTTCCAACCTCCTAATTTCCATGGCTCATCTTATGCCAGCCATATAGTAATTTTTAAACAATAGATGGGTTAAATAAAACTGCCCAAACATTTAACCCAACCCCTGAGTTAAAGCACCCCAATCGCTGTGTTTGTCCACTTTCAACCCAACCTGGGTTATTTTTAACCCAGCATTTTTTAGAGTGTAAGAATAACTTTTTAATGGGGACGGCTGTGCTATTCTTTGCTGAAAATGTTCCTTGTAAATAGCACCTTTAATGCTGCATGCTATGGTTTTCTTCACTTTGACAGGAATAATGTACAAAATAAAAAAGCAATAATATACTGGGATAAAAAAAGAGCATACAATGTGAAATAAAGTATCATAACCCAAATATAACTGTGCAACACGTTTGTATTAAACATTAATAGGTCCTTTTAGGATATTGAAGGACATTCAAGCTGCTTTAAACTCCCCCGGAGACTGGAAGCCAGACGAGCGCTGGGCGATCACTTCCATCAAAGGTGATGTGCCTGCGAGAGCAGTCCACAGGTCCTGAGTGACAAGTGAATGGCACTTGAATTCATACCTCTGATATTTAAAAATAAAAGCTTTGCCAAGTCAGCTCCTGCCCTAAATTCCCAGGGAGCTTTCCATCTCTCCAGGAAGGTCTCCTGTACTCACAGGATTCCTGCTTAATGTCAAATGAACGCTGCATTATACGCATGGCAATGTCATGGGCCGAGAAAAAAGCACTTTTCCAAAGCTTTTCGGGATACTTGGGAAGGACTATGAGAAGTCGGCCGGTCGGATCATCATAACAGTGGATCGGAGAGAGTAGCTGGGGCCTTTAAAATAGTGCCACTTGATTCCATTGAATTTTCCGACGTGTTGTCCTTGTCTGTAGTACACACCGTTCAGGTTGGATGGGCCACAGGCGTCGTACCACCATCCTAAGACACAAACATTCACAACCGTTAATGCAGTTCTGGAGGAAAAATAATTATGAATCTTATTTTCCAGCATAAAGATCTACACATTTTTAAATCTGGAGAAGCAAAATGGCTGAAGATATTAAGTCTTGTTTTATTTATTCAATCCAAAGTCACAGTCAATCAGAAGAGTGTGTGGGCGGAGTCTCTCTGCAAGCGCACTGCACTCGCAAACAATGCAAAGTCACAGCCAATCAGAAGAGAGTGTGGGCGGAGTCTCTCTGCTAACGCACTGCACTCGCAAACAAATCGATTCAAAGTCCCAGCCAATCAGAAGAGAGTGTGGGTGGAGTCTCTCTGCAAGCGCACTGCACTCGCAACCAATGCAAAGTCACAGCCAATCAGAAGAGAGTGTGGGCGGAGTCTCTCTGCAAGCGCACTGCACTCGCAACTAATGCAAAGTCACAGCCAATCAGAAGAGAGTGTGGGCGGAGTCTCTCTGCAAACGCACTGCACTCGCAAACAATGCAAAGTCACAGCCAATCAGAAGAGAGTGTGGGCGGAGTCTCTCTGCAAACGCACTGCACTCGCAAACAAATCAATCCAAAATCACAGCCAATCAGAAGAGAGTGTGGGCGGAGTCTCTCTGCAAACGCACTGCACTCGCAAACAAATCAATCCAAAATCACAGCCAATCAGAAGAGAGTGTGGGCGGAGTCTCTCTGCAAACGCACTGCACTCGCAAACAAATCAATCCAAAATCACAGCCAATCAGAAGAGCGTGTGGGCGGAGTCTCTCTCCACAGACAGATATTTGTGCTTGTTTTGAAAGAACACTCATTCCGGTAAATCAATTCCCATTAAAGGAATAACAAGTTGTAAAACAAAAGCGGTCATTTATCTTATAACCTGCCCCTGTGGTAAATCATATGTAGGAAAAACAAGCAGAGAACTTAAAACACACATTGCTGAACACCGTAGGACAATAAGATGTAAAACTGATGGTAAAATGATCCATTGGCGGTGCATTTTACTGATTTTAACCATCCTATCACTTCATTTCGTTTTACAGGAATCGAGAAAATATCTTCACCAAGGAGAAGCGGTGATTTGGATCAAATGCTGCTCAATCGGGAGGCTTTCTGGATGCAGACATCGAAAACCTTGCTTCCACATGGTTTAAATGTTGAGTTTGATTCAAGTTGTTTTCTGTGAATGTAGTGACTGGATTTAAAACATTGCTGTATTGGAATTTTTAAGTGTTTTGTTATGCATCTAAATATTGATTTGTTGATGTCGTATCCATTATTTTACATTTATGCATTTGGCAGACGCTTTTATCCAAAGTGACTTACAGTGCCCTTATTACAGGGACAATCCCCCTGGAGCAACATGGAGTAAAGTGCCTTGCTCAAGGACACACTGGTGGAGACCGCTGGGATCGAACCAGCAACCTTCTGCATATCAGTTCCATGGTTTAACCCACTGGACCACCATCTCATTTGAATTACGTATAGTTAACTGTGTATGATTATCCCCTTTATTTATACTAGGCCTACTCTCCATTTTGTAACACTTTACATTGACAAAGGCTACTAGCCGAAACGTTGGTAAATAAATGCCATGCTATTCTTAAAGGGATAGTTCACCCAAAAATGAAAATTAGCGCATAATTTACTCTCCCTCAAATCATCCGAGGTGTGTATGACATTCTTCTTTCAGACGAATAAAATCGGAGTTATATTACAAAATTCCAGGCTAATCCAAGCTTTAGAATAGCAGTAATAGTTGCTCTGTTTTTGAAGTCCATAAAAAGTGCATCTATCCATCATATAACTGCTCCACACGGCTCTGGTGTGTTAATAAAGGCCTTCAGAAGCGAATCGATGCATTGGTGTAAGAAAAATATCCATATTTAAAACTTTATAAAGTAAACTTTTCGGGCGACCACCTTCCCTGTTCAATTTATGGAAAAATTGTTGAAAGTTCCCCTGCCGATCGAAAGACTAACGTGACCAGGTCCGCTCGTCATGACGTCACGTACGCATCTTGAGTTTCACTTTCAACTTTCGACAAAACTGACGGCCGAAACTTTACTTGATAAAGTTTTCAATATGGATATTTTTCTAACACAAATGCATCGATTCGCTTCAGAAGGCCTTTATTAACACAATGAGCCGTGTGGAGCAGTTATATGATGGATAGATGCACTTTTTATGGACTTTAAAAACAGAGCAACTATTACTGCCATTATAAAGCTTGGATTAGCCTGGAATTTTGTAATATAACTCCGATTTTATTCGTCTGAAAGAAGAATGTCATACACACCTAGGATGACTTGAGGGAGAGTAAATCATGGGCTAATTTATATTTTTGGGTGAACTATCCCTTTAAGAGAGTGTGCAGTTGTTCTCTTTTAATTCTTGTTTTAAGCACAAACACACTTTTCAGGAGACAAGACTTAATATCTTCAGTCATTTTGCTTCTCCAGTAAATGCATCTTGATTTAAGAATGTTTAGATGTTTGTCCTGGAAAGCAAGACAATCTCATCTGGCCGGTTCCTTCAGTTAGACACGTACACACAAAAAGTGCCCACATTGGTGCCCATTTTGGCACGTCTCTTTCCAAGGACTTGAGCTTCACAGGCTCAAATGCCAGAGAGATCTGTGCCAACATCGCTGCCCTGTGTCACGACTCTCACTGACACGGTAAACTGATTGGATGCTGATTCCACTTGTTGCTATGCTTCTCATCTCAGGCCTTTATCTGGGCGAGTGCCTCGGGTGTCTCTAGGGGACGTGTTTTATAGGCTTGTTAACCACACAGCATAACAAGAAATGAAGCAACAGAATGATAAAAGTTTGATTTCATGATATAAACCAGAGCTGGAACCAATATGTCTTTCATTAAAGCACTTACGCTACAGAATTTAAAGGGTTCTACTTCCAGACGTTTCCGCACTGTTTTTTCATTACAAACTCATTAAATATCTTTCACCGCAACACTATTTTTTTATTTTTAACAATTGCATTGCCCAAATCCCCTTGCATATACAGCAGATTTATGCATGTCCCCCTAATGTAAAGTTCATATTTATTCTCATCCTGATATTAAATATCTCAGAGATGAATCACTGTCAGGGCCCCATTTAGAAACCGGCCACCAAGGACGGAGAAGGTGACGGCGGATTCGGGTGGACAGGATCTCTCTCAGTGCCTGCTTTATTAAATGATGCACAGTGTTTTGAGACCGAAGAGCTTCCTGTAGGAAAAGCACAAGCTGCCGGTGGTCTGCATCCACTAGAAGAGACTATGGGAATCCTGTACAGATACTTGGTGCTCAGCCAATTCTGCTAGTCTCCTCACAGGACGTGGAAGTCCACAAAGACCTCATTACTTCATGCTCAAAGCTTTATGTAGATCCTCTGCCAAAAAGAAAGCATGAGGTGTACACAGACTGTGTTTAGACTGGATCCTACTGTCTGCACACTTCACAAAGTCTTTATTGAGAGTAACATTATCGTAGCTATTAAGTAGTTAATAAGTAGTTTACACTGAATGATTCATGATGCTCGCGCCCATTAGTGGTACTTAACTCTTTCCCCGCCATTGACAAGTTGTTCCGGCAATCCGTGTTTTCACTCACAGCCAATCAGAAGAGTGTGTGGGCGGAGTCTCTCTGCATGCGCACTGCACTCGCAACCAAATCAATCGAAAATCACAGCCAATCAGAAGAGTGTGTGGGCGGAATCTCTGCAAGCGCACTGCACTCGCAACCAAATCAATCGAAAATCACAGCCAATCAGAAGAGTGTGTGGGCGGAGTCTCTCTGCAAGCACACTGCACTCGCAACCAAATCAATCGAAAATCACAGCCAATCAGAAGAGAGTGTGGGCGGAGTCTCTCTGCATGCGCACTGCACTCGCAACCAAATCAATCGAAAATCACAGCCAATCAGAAGAGTGTGTGGGCGGAGTCTCTCTGCAAGCGCACTGCACTCGCAACCAAATCAATCGAAAATCACAGCCAATCAGAAGAGAGTGTGGGCAGAGTCTCTCTGCATGCGCACTGCACTCACAACCAAATCAATCGAAAATCACAGCCAATCAGAAGAGAGTGTGGGTGGAGTCTCTCTGCAAGTGCACTGCACTAGCAACCAAATCAATCCAAAATCACAGCCAATCAGAAGAGAGTGTGGGCAGAGTCTCTCTGCAAGTGCACTGCACTCGCAACCAAATCAATCCAAAATCACAGCCAATCAGAAGAGTGTGTGGGCGGAGTCTCTCTGCAAGTGCACTGCACTCGCAACCAAATCAATCCAAAATCACAGCCAATCAGAAGAGCGTGTGGGTGGAGTCTCTCTGCAAGTGCACTGCACTCGCAACCAAATCAATCCAAAATCACAGCCAATCAGAAGAGCTTTAAAAGCAGAGGCTCTGTTTTTTCTTTTGATGTATTGACTAAAATATTACAGGGGCCATCTGATTGAAAATACTGGTGCTGGCTGGCAACTTAAAAGTAAAACCCTTGCGGTGAAAGAGTTAAACATTATCAAAGTTTGACAGATGTGAATGGAACTCTGTACACAAATACACTCTTACTGAGTGATCAGTGTAACACACAACTCTTATGAGCCAGTTCTTTTCAGCTAATCAAAAACACACAGTGTGTAGCTTTCAATTCCCAAACGAATGACTCTGACGGGCCAGTCCTTATTAATGAATCAGCATCACAAGCACATTTTGATTACAGAATACGATTATTTGTAGAGAATCAAAAACACTTGAATGAATCCTCTGGAGTGATTACGGTTTAATCTGAAGTTATTACTTTGTCATGTCCAATTTAAAATGTTCTCATAATTTGTCAACAGACGGCTGAGCCGAGAACAGTAAATGCAGCTATTCGTTTTTACAAAAGTACCCAAAGAAGCGTTAATAAAGAATCGTTGAAAGTCTATACGTTCCCAGTATTCACTGCAGTAGTGGCATATCTTTAAAGGACAACTCCGGTGAAAAATAAACCAGGGGGTAATTAACACATGGTTCCCGAGTAGATCGTTCTCTGGGATGCGTTTTCATGAAAATCGAATGCAAAGAGTTTTATCTCTAAAAATAGATTAGCTTATAACGCTAGTCTATGGGGCATAGAATAAGTCAAATTAAATGTCCCGTTCTTCGTGATCCCATTGTTCAAACTTTAGTTAGTGTGTAATGTTGCTGTTAGAGCATAAATAATACCTGTAAAATTATAAAGCTCAAAGTTCAATGCCAAGCGAGATATTTTATTTAACAGAAGTTCCCTTTCAAAGCCTACAGCGAACGGCCGGCTTGGACTACATCCTGGTACTTCATAAGTGACGTCAGTAGAACAGTAGAACAGACTAACCTCCGCCCACAAGAATACGCGAAAAAAGGGGGCGTGGTCTTGTTGCTGTCCCACGTGGAGAAGAGGAAGTGTCGCGTGGAGAAAAGGAAGTGTTGCGTTTGAGTGTGTTTGTCGCCATGTCGTCGAGACGCTGTTATTTTCATCCCGGAGTCAAATCACCTTTGTTTGGCTTTCCCAGGGACGCTGTAGAGATCATTAAGCGCATACATCTCCCGTTAAGAGGTGTGGCCTTTCCACGTTCGCTAAGCTGCGGTCAAATCACAACACAGGAACCGCTGGCACAATCAGAACTCGTTACGTATTTCTGAAGGAGGGACTTCATAGAATAAAGGAAGTCATCAGCCGTTTTTAGGACAGTGAGAACAGCGGTGTACAGATGAGTAAATTGTGTTAAAAATACTGTTTTTTTTTACACGCGAAACATGAACACATGTTATATTGCACACTGTAAACACAATCAAAGCTTCAAAAAAACACGAAGAACGGGACCTTTAAATGGCTAGTTAATACCACTAACAAGGCTCAAAATAGCCTCACACTAACACGGTAGCATAATGAGGGTCCCTACATGCAAACCGAAGCATTGAGAACTTTGTGTACAAACAGTTTAATAAGAAGATACTTTATACAGACAGAACATTACGCGTGTACAGACAGGAGCCATCTTGGAAAACAGTCTCGATATGTCGAGCCACGAACGCTGTGCTAAGTGATGAACTGTGACTTGGAATCTCATATGGTCCGTTGTTTCCGTAAGAAAGCACTGAACGCAACAGAGAAAATAAATTAATAAAAATATTTTTTTTAAAAACTGAACGCAACAGAGACTAGTGCTTCCAAAGGATACACACTAAAGACATGGCGGATTATTCAACTGTGGCTCGACTTATCGAGACTGTTTTCCAAGATGGCTCCTGTCTGTATACGCGTAATGTACTGTCTTTATAAAGTATCTTCTTATTAAACTGTTTGTACACTTACACAGTTCTCAATGCTTCGGTTTGCATGTAGGGACCCTCATTATGCTACCGTGTTAGTGTGAGGCTATTTTGAGCCTTGTTAGTGGTATTAACTAGCGATTTAATTTGACTTATTCTATGCCCCATATACTAGCGTTATAAGCGAATCTATTTTTAGAGATAAAACTCTTTACATTCGATTTTCATGAAAACGCATCCCAGAGAACGATCTACTCGGTAACCATGTGTTAATTACCCCTGGTTCATTTTTCACCGGAGTTGTCCTTTAAAGAACAGTGTATTAGACTCCTCCAGTTGTATTTAAATGCTTTTATTCGGCACTAAAGCAATGTCTGCTTCTTCCTGAGAATCATGTATCACTGTAAAAGGAACTTTAGATGGTTAAATGAGAAGGTTTTGTGCCTCACCCCCGCTGAGCATCAGCGCACACTTGCATGTGCAGTTGTCATTGTCCACGTCTTTAGTGCTGAAGTCAGCGCCGTGGATGGCCAGACTGCTCTGCCGGCCCGCCGTCCCGCTGTGGCTCTTCAGGAACAACCTGAGACAGAGGGAGGACAGGAAAGAGAAAGACTTTTCAAACGAGGACAAGGAGATTTACATTTCCATTCCTGAGAGTAAGCATTTTTTATATGTTCAGCTTTCTTTAGTGTGTAATGTTTGTGTTTGAGCGTTAAAGTAACATCCACATGGATGGAGGACCCAAGGTTTCCCAGCAGAACATTGCCCAAAGCATCACTGCCTCCGCCGTCACGCCCTCTTCCCATAGTGCACCTGGTGCCATGTGTTCCCCAGGTAAGCCACGCACACACACCCGGCCATCCACGTGATGTAGAAGAACACGTGATCATCACACCAGGCCACCTTCTCCCATTGCTCCGTGGTCCAGTTCTGATGCGCATGTGCCACTGTTGGTGCTATGGGCGGTGGATGGCGGATCTGTCAACTCTACACTGGCTCCCTATTAAACATCACAATTCTTGCTTATTACTTACAAAGCACTAAATGGTTTAGCTCCCCAGTACTTGAGCGAGCTCTTAACACATTATACTCCATCACGTCTACTGCGCTCTCAAAATTCTGGCCGGTTGATAATACAGAGAATATCCAAATCAACGGCAGGCGGTCGATCCTTTTCCTATTTAGCACCTAAACTCTGGAACAGTCTTCCTAACATTGTACGGGAAGCAGACACACTCTGTCAGTTTAAATCTAGACTAAAAACACATCTCTTTACTGTGGCACACACATAAAACACTTTTTCTTTGAAATTATTGTTAGGCTGCATTTACTAGGTCAGCCGGAACCGGGAACACTTCCCATAACACCTGATGTACTCGTTACATCATCAGAAGAATGGCATCTACGCTAATGATAGTCTCTCTGTTTTATCCCGAGGTTTACTGCAGTCAGCCGGATCCGGGCCGTATCCATATCAGATGGTGGACCTGCGCCCAGACATGACCAGCACAGGACCCTGAAGTGTCTGCAGAGACCGTGTCAATTAGACTCCCCCTGGAATTGCCTCATCGACACGGCATCCTCAATAAACCCGTCTCCGGCGTGATGACTCCGATCTTTCGAATATTCCGATCTATTATGACCTCTTAACTGTAAAGTTGCCAGAATAATAATCATACGCTGTCTGTTAATTGGCCAGAGGAGAGCTGGCACCCCGACTGAGCCTGGTTTCTCCCAAGGTTTATTTTTCTCCATTAGGTCGCCTGATGGGGTTTTGGTTTCCTTGCCACTGTCGCCTTTGGCTTGGCTCTCTCAGTTGGGGACACTACATTCAAATAAATTGAATTACTAAACTAAATTAACTATATAAACTAAATTACTGATCTGCCCACATTGTCACTGTATGATAATTGAAATAAGCTGATGACATCACCATTGCCGAATCAAATTCTGTTGCATTATTTTCCTGTTTAACACTGTGAAGCTGCTTTGAAACAATCTGCATTGTTAAAAGCGCTATATAAATAAAGTTGACTTGACTTGACAGGGGTCAGCATGGGAACCCTGACTGGTCAGCGGCTGTGCCGCCCCATACGCAACAAACTGAGATGCTCTGTGTATTCTGACCCCTTTCTATCAGAACCAGCATTAACTTCTTGAGCAGTTTGAGCTCCAGTAGCTCGTCTGTTTGATCGGACCACACGGGCCAGCCTTCGCTCCCCACGTGCATCAATGAGCCTCGGCCGCCCATGACCCTGTGGCCGGTTCTCCACTGGTCCTTCCTTGGAGCACTTTTGATAGAGACTGACCACTGCAGACCGGGAACACCCCACAAGAGCTGCAGTTCTGGAGATGCTCTGACCCAGTCATCTAGCCAGCACAATCTGGCCCTTGTCAAACTCACTGCTTCTAACACATCAACTCTGAATGTTCACTTGCTGCCTAATATATCCCACCCACTAACAAGTGATGAAGAGATCATCAGTGTTATTCACTTCACCTGTCAGTGCTCATAATTTTTAGATGGGACCCCTCAAAAATAAAATTCTGGCTACGCCACTGGCTTGACCACTCACAACACACTGCTACAGCCGACCAATCAGAGCACAGTGTGCTTTTCAGAAGGAGGGGCTTCATAGAGACAGGAACTAAACAGAGCGTTACTGACAGACTGGGAAGAGAGGAGCCGCAACAATGGAAAATATGAGGAAATAATCAACATAATAAAAAGGGCATTGGCTGGGAAACCCCATATAATCCAGTCAACAAAGTGCACTTAGAAACCACACAGAGTGTGTAACTCAACTCCATCCATCCACACTTGAGGATTTCAACCACAAATTCACGACTCTCACTTAATGCAGGCTTGGGTTCAAACGCTTAATTTTATGCTGCATTGACGCCCAGAGTCTGGTGGTTAAAGGATGGCCTTTGATTTTCCCATCTTGCTTCATTGTGTCACCAATAGTTCTGCCCAAGGTCTTAACCTGAGGGTTATTACCCCTCTGACTAGTTTTTTTATCCAAAGTGTCACACTCAAAGCCAAAAAGCTTCACTGCATAGGCATGCCAGCAATGAAAGGAACACCAAATGTTCGGCCCCACAAAATAATTTCCTGAAAGTCATCGGCACAAATAAGATCAGACAGTGGAGAGTGAGCTTTATAAATCTCTTCTAAGATAAATCTTGGAAAGAGACCGGGAAAATGTATTGTATTTTAGGGATGTCCAAAGAGGCCAGTGATGCAACGACAGGCATTCGGAGCCAAGTGTGTGATTGTCGGTCTCATTGTTAAGTGGGATTTTTTTCGTTTTTCAATGTTTTGTTCCTCACACTTCATCCATCTCCTAGACTTTCTTGTAACAAGCTGCCTAATCACTTTAAAGCCACCCACATCAAATATCGGTTGCAAACATTGTTCGGTGACATCATGCTCATTAAGATGAAGTGCATCGCTGCGCTCTCTACACAAAGATAAATGGACTGGTTGTTTGCGGTTATGCTCGATGCCAAACCCATGTATTCTGTTCAGTAAAGACATTTTTACATCCTATATTAAGACACAAGTGCAATACTGATGGTTCAGAAAGAAGGCATGCGTCACTTTCTGTCATACAACATGTCAAACTTGTCAACACTCAGATTTTGAGAGCAAATAAACTTCCTCGGGGTTTAAACAGCAGACGCAAAGATATTGCTGCATAATTTGACTTGCATCTCTGCATATACTGCTTTTTATATAATGTTCATTTCTTCATAGACATCGGTTATATATGAAAGCTTGTTTCAGCCACAGAATAAAAATGAAAAAGGTCATTTTTCTTTATATCATGCAATGACTTTATATGTAATTCTTCCTTTATATCATGTAAGTCTGTAAGTCTGACTTTATATCATGTAATTCTGACTTTGTATCATGCAAGTTTGACTTTGTATCATGCAAGTCTGACTTTATATCATGTAAGACTGACTTTATATCATGTAATTCTTTCTTTATATCATGTAAGTCTGACTTTATATCATGTAAGTCTGACTTTATATCATGTAATTCTGACTTTATATCATGTAAGTCTGACTTTATATCATGTAATTCTTTCTTTATATCATGTAAGTCTGACTTTATATTATGTAATTCTTACTTTATATCATGTAAGTCTGACTTTACATCATGTAATTTAGACTTCATATCATGTAAGTCTGACTTTATATCATGTAATTTAGACTTTATATCATGTAATTCTGACTTTACATCATGTAATTTAGACTATATCATGTAATTCTTTCTTTATATCATGTAAGTCTGACTTTATATCATGTAATTCTTACTTTATATCATGTAAGTCTGACTTTATATCATGTAATTCTTTCTTTATATCATGTAAGTCTGACTTTATATCATGTAAGTCTGACTTTATATCATGTAATTCTGACATTATATCATGTAAGTCTGACTTTATATCATGTAATTCTTTCTTTATATCATGTAAGTCTGACTTTATATCATGTAAGTCTGACTTTATATCATGTATGTCTGACTTTATATCATGTAAGTCTGACTTTATATCATGTATGTCTGACTTTATATCATGTAAGTCTGACTTTATATCATGTATGTCTGACTTTATATCATGTAATTCTGACTTTATATCATGTAAGTCTGACTTTATATCATGTAATTCTGACTTTGTGTCATGTAATTCTGACTTTATATCATGTAATTCTGACTTTGTGTCATGTAAGTCTGACTTTATATCATGTAATTCTGACATTATATCATGTAATTCTTACTTTATATCATGTAATTCTGACTTTATATCATGTAATTCTGACTTTGTGTCATGTAAGTCTGACTTTATATCATGTAATTTTGACATTATATCATGTAATTCTTTCTTTATATCATGTAAGTCTGACTTTATATCATGTAATTCTGACTTAATATCATGTAATTCTGACTTTGTATCATGTAAGTCTGACTTTATATCATGTAATTCTGACATTATATCATGTAAGTCTGACTTTATATCATATAATTCTTACTTTATATCATGTAATTCTGACTTTATATCATGTAATTTAGACTATATCATGTAATTCTTTCTTTATATCATGTAATTTAGACTATATCATGTAATTCTTACTTTATATCATGTAAGTCTGACTTTATATCATGTAATTCTTTCTTTATATCATGTAAGTCTGACTTTATATCATGTAAGTCTGACTTTATATCATGTAATTCTGACATTATATCATGTAAGTCTGACTTTATATCATGTAATTCTTTCTTTATATCATGTAAGTCTGACTTTATATCATGTAAGTCTGACTTTATATCATGTATGTCTGACTTTATATCATGTAAGTCTGACTTTATATCATGTATGTCTGACTTTATATCATGTAAGTCTGACTTTATATCATGTATGTCTGACTTTATATCATGTAATTCTGACTTTATATCATGTAAGTCTGACTTTATATCATGTAATTCTGACTTTGTGTCATGTAATTCTGACTTTATATCATGTAATTCTGACTTTGTGTCATGTAAGTCTGACTTTATATCATGTAATTCTGACATTATATCATGTAATTCTTACTTTATATCATGTAATTCTGACTTTATATCATGTAATTCTGACTTTGTGTCATGTAAGTCTGACTTTATATCATGTAATTCTGACATTATATCATGTAATTCTTTCTTTATATCATGTAAGTCTGACTTTATATCATGTAATTCTGACTTAATATCATGTAATTCTGACTTTGTATCATGTAAGTCTGACTTTATATCATGTAATTCTGACATTATATCATGTAAGTCTGACTTTATATCATATAATTCTTACTTTATATCATGTAATTCTGACTTTATATCATGTAAGTATGACTTTATATCATGTAAGTCTGACTTTGTATCATGTAATTCTGACTTTGTATCATGTAAGTCTGACTTTATATCATGTAATTCTTTCTTTATATCATGCAAGTCTGACTTTATATCATGTAATTCTGACTTTATATCACGTAAGTCTGACTTTATATCATGTAATTCTTTCTTTATATCATGCAAGTCTGACTTTATATCATGTAATTTAGACTTTATATCATGTAATTTAGACTTTATATCATGTAATGACTTTATATCATGTAATTCTGACTTTGTATCATGTAAGTCTGACTTTAAATCATGTAATTCTGACTTTATATCATGTAATTCTTTCTTTATATCATGTAAGTCTGACTTTATATCATGTAATTCTTTCTTTATATCATGTAAGTCTGACTTTAAATCATGTAATTCTGACTTTATATCATGTAATTCTTTCTTTATATCATGTAAGTCTGACTTTATATCATGTAATTCTTTCTTTATATCATGTAAGTCTGACTTTAAATCATGTAAGTCTGACTTTATATCATGTAATTCTTTCTTTATATCACGTAAGTCTGACTTTATATCATGTAAGTCTGACATTATATCATGTAAGTCTGACTTGATATCATGTAATTCTTTCTTTATATCATGTAAGTCTGACATTATATCATGTAAGTCTGACTTTATATCATGTAATTCTTTCTTTATATCATGTAAGTCTGACTTTATATCATGTAATTCCTTCTTTATATCATGTAAGTCTGACTTTATATCATGTAATTCTGACATTATATCATGTAAGTCTGACTTTATATCATGTAATTCTTTCTTTATATCATGTAAGTCTGACTTTATATCATGTAAGTCTGACTTTATATCATGTAAGTCTGACTTAATATCATGTAATTCTTTCTTTATATCATCTGACTTTATATCATGTCATTCTTTCTTTAGATCATGTAAGTCTGACTTTATATTATGTAAGTCTGACTTTATATCATGTGACTTTATATCATGTCATTCTTTCTTTAGATCATGTAAGTCTGACTTTATATCATGTAATTCTTTCTTTATATCATGTGACTTTATATCATGTCATTCTTTCTTTAGATCATGTAAGTCTGACTTTATATCATGTCATTCTTTCTTTAGATCATGTGACTTTATATCATGTCATTCTTTCTTTAGATCATGTAAGTCTGACTTTATATTATGTAAGTCTGACTTTATATCATGTGACTTTATATCATGTCATTCTTTCTTTAGATCATGTAAGTCTGACTTAATATCATGTAATTCTTTCTTTATATCATGTGACTTTATATCATGTCATTCTTTCTTTAGATCATGTAAGTCTGACTTTATATCATGTCATTCTTTCTTTAGATCATGTGACTTTATATCATGTCATTCTTTCTTTAGATCATGTAAGTCTGACTTTATATTATGTAAGTCTGACTTTATATCATGTGACTTTATATCATGTCATTCTTTCTTTAGATCATGTAAGTCTGACTTAATATCATGTAATTCTTTCTTTATATCATGTGACTTTATATCATGTCATTCTTTCTTTAGATCATGTAAGTCTGACTTTATATCATGTGACTTTATATCATGTCATTCTTTCTTTAGATCATGTAAGTCTGACTTTATATCATGTAAGTAAGTCTGACTTTATATCATGTAATTCTGACTTTATATCATGTGACTTTATATCATCGCTGTGGCCTTCGTTTTCGGTCTGAGCTCAAACATCTGCGCGGCCAACAGGAGTCAGACACAGTTCATCTAGACTTCTTCTGCTGAACTTTTGCTGAATCAGTCCAAGCCTTACTAGGAAAAGCTGTGATGAAAACTGAGAACGGAATGAGATTTATTTGCAGTTTCACAACAGCAGCCCAGGGGAAGCGTTCTGGTGTCCGGTCACTTTATTTTCCTAGTCTGAAATGATGGCAGCTTGGTAACGCTCCTCACCGGATGATGTTTATGCAGAGGAAAGGAGGAGGTATGGATGTGTTTTTACTAGTGGAAATCTACATTTGAGTTTAATGAAGTGTTCATCAGATGCTCCACAAACCCAAACTGATACTCGACAACACAGACTAACAGAGGGTGGAGGCACACTGCAAAAACAGCTTTACTGCTTATTGATTTTTGTCTCTCTTTTCAATAAAAATATCTAAAAATTCTTCAGTGCACTATATAGGGGATAGGGAACAATCAGACAGTGCACTATAAAGGGGGTAGGGAACGATCAGACAGTGCTCTATATATGGGATAGGGGACAATCAGACAGTGCTCTATATAGGGGATAGAGAACGATCAGACAGTGCTCTATATAGGGGATAGGAAACGATCAGACAGTGCTCTATATAGGGGATAGGGAATGATCAGACAGTGCACTATATAGGGGATAGGGAACGATCAGACAGTGCTCTATATAGGGGATAGGGAACGAACAGACAGTGCACTATATAGGGGATAGGGAACGATCAGACAGTGCTCTATATAGGGGATAGAGAACGATCAGACAGTGCTCTATATAGGGGATAGGGAACGAACAGACAGTGCACTATATAGGGGATAGGGAACGATCAGACAGTGCTCTATATAGGGGATAGGGAACGATCAGACAGTGCACTATATAGGGGATAGAGAACGATCAGACAGTGCACTATATAGGGGATAGGGAACGATCAGACAGTGCTCTATATAGGGGATAGGGAACAATCAGACAGTGCTCTATATAGGGGATAGGGAACGATCAGACAGTGCTCTATATAGGGGATAGGGGACAATCAGACAGTGCTCTATATAGGGGATAGAGAACGATCAGACAGTGCTCTATATAGGGG
Source organism: Romanogobio albipinnatus (assembly GCA_023566225.1). Lineage (NCBI taxonomy): Eukaryota > Metazoa > Chordata > Actinopteri > Cypriniformes > Gobionidae > Romanogobio > Romanogobio albipinnatus. The sequence goes on along the minus strand of CM042261.1, from coordinate 3,192,056 downwards.
ATAGGGAACGATCAGACAGTGCTCTATATAGGGGATAGGGGACAATCAGACAGTGCTCTATATAGGGGATAGAGAACGATCAGACAGTGCTCTATATAGGGGATAGGGGACAATCAGACAGTGCTCTATATAGGGGATAGAGAACGATCAGACAGTGCACTATATAGGGGATAGGGGACAATCAGACAGTGCTCTATATAGGGGAAAGGGAACGATCAGACAGTGCTCTATATAGGGGAGAGGAAACGATCAGACAGTGCTCTCTATTGGCGATAGGGAACGATCAGACAGTGCTCTATATATGGGATAGGGGACAATCAGACAGTGCTCTATATAGGGGATAGAGAACGATCAGACAGTGCTCTATATAGGGGATAGGGAACGAGCAGACAGTGCTCTATATAGGGGATAGAGAACGATCAGACAGTGCACTATATAGGGGATAGAGAACGATCAGACAGTGCACTATATAGGGGATAGAGAACGATCAGACAGTGCACTATATAGGGGATAGAGAACGATCAGACAGTGATCTATATAGGGGATAGGGAACGATCAGACAGTGCACTATATAGGGGATAGGGAACGATCAGACAGTGCTCTATATAGGGGATAGGGAACGATCAGACAGTGCTCTATATAGGGGATAGGGAACAATCAGACAGTGATCTATATAGGGGATAGGGAACGATCAGACAGTGCTCTATATAGGGGATAGGGAACGATCAGACAGTGCACTATATAGGGGATAGGGAACAATCAGACAGTGATCTATATAGGGGATAGGGAACGATCAGACAGTGCTCTATATAGGGGATAGGGAACGATCAGACAGTGCTCTATATAGGGGATAGGGAACAATCAGACAGTGATCTATATAGGGGATAGGGAACGATCAGACAGTGCTCTATATAGGGGATAGGGAACGATCAGACAGTGCACTATATAGGGGATAGGGAACAATCAGACAGTGATCTATATAGGGGATAGGGAACGATCAGACAGTGCTCTATATAGGGGATAGGGAACGATCAGACAGTGCACTATATAGGGGATAGGGAACAATCAGACAGGGATCTATATAGGGGATAGGGAACGATCAGACAGTGCTCTATATAGGGGATAGGGAACGATCAGACAGTGCACTATATAGGGGATAGGGAACAATCAGACAGTGATCTATATAGGGGATAGGGAACGATCAGACAGTGCTCTATATAGGGGATAGGGAACGATCAGACAGTGCACTATATAGGGGATAGGGAACAATCAGACAGTGATCTATATAGGGGATAGGGAACAATCAGACAGTGATCTATATAGGGGATAGGGAACGATCAGACAGTGCACTATATAGGGGATAGAGAGCGATCAGACAGTGATCTATATAGGGGATAGGGAACGATCAGACAGTGCACTATATAGGGGATAGGGAACGACCAGAAAGTGCTCTATATATGGGATAGGGGACAATCAGACAGTGCTCTATATAGGGGATACGGAACGATCAGACAGTGCACTATATAGGGGATAGGGGACGATCAGACAGCGCTCTATATAGGGGATAGCGGACGATCAGACAGTGTTCTATATAGGGGATAGAGAACGATCAGACAGTGCTCTATATAGGGGATAGGGAACAATCAGACAGTGCACTATATAGGGGATAGGGAACGAGCAGACAGTGCACTATATAGGGGATAGGGAACGATCAGACCTGTTTGAAGGAGCTGTTTGATATGCCCCGCCCTGTCTTCCTGTTTTAGTGGAAATTACATCAACTCATTTAATAACGCTGCACGTTTTAAGGCACTTCAGTGGGGCTTTAAAGGAGCCACCCCTTAAAAACGGATCATTTCAGACAGAGGGTCAAAATAAGGGTTGAAATAATACTGAGGAAGAACATGATTTTTTGCAGTGCAGGAAGCACAAACACAGTTCTTTTACAGTACAGCAGCGTTAAAAAACAAAAACCGGAGCGCTATAAGTCACACGTGCCATAGGGGTCCATGCGTCACAGCCTGTCTGATCAAAGCTGAATTCCCTGCCAAAGACTGAAAATATAAAGCCTTATATATTGTTTCCTTTGAGGCTGTGGGACGTGTCAAAACTCATCATGTAAGCGTCTGAGATAAGCGTGAGGCCCACCACGGTTAACTCCTGCCGTACGCCTCTAATCCATCACATCTGAAACATTCAAGCATCCAGCAGCGGCGATATTTCTTCAATTTGGAAATGTTACTGTGGAATTTAAGCCGTCTATGGAAACATAATACATATACAGAACCTTAAAGACACTCTTACACTGCAAAACATGCCTTTCCTCTGTACTTTCATTTTGTTTTCCAGTACAAACATCAAAACATTCTTACATGAGAAGAAAAATGACTGAAGATATTAAGTCTTGCTTTATGAAAAATGTTCAAAAGTTCATTTTCATCTCACAGGTGAAAGATACAACTCCTATGTTTCACTGTTTCTACTTTTTGACCTCATTTGGAAATAACATTGAGCAAATCATGTACAAAAGTTGGCTGTCAATAAAGCAGAGCTTTGAAATGTGTCCGCAGGCGTTTTGCTGACAGCGCTTTGGAAGAACCCTGAGATATTGATAGTACACACTTTCAATGCTTCAGTGTGTGTGTGTGAGTGCCAAGACCTCCGTACAGAATTCACACCAGAGATCTTTTCAAAATCTGTGGATTTTTTGGCTGGACGAAAGAGATATTAAATCAAGATCATTTCATCTGCTTCAAGAACAAACACATGCAGCGCCAATTAAGTCTCTTCAGGAGCTGAACAGCAGACACACACACACACACACACACACTCAAACACATGTTGCTGTGTAACCTCACTGTGTCTGTGAATACACTCAGTCACTCTTACTGGACTGGGATATTAGTCCCATATTTCAGCTACAGTGTCTATATGCTTTATTGAAGCCGCACATCACAGTATTGACTCAGGTGCTTTTCAGTTTCAGAGAAATCCTGTCAACCTCCCTGTTATTGTTATTTATCAGGGGTGGCAATACTTTAACCTGAAAACAAACCACAACGCACGCACACACACACGCACGCGCACACGAACGCACACGCACACACACAGTTTCAAAGTACCTTAATAGATACTTTAATCTGAAAACAAACCAAAACACACACAAACTCACACACATGCACGCATGCACGCACACACACACACACACACACACACACACACTCGCCCTGTCACACACACACACCCTCATGCACACACACACACACACACAGTTTCAAAGTACCTTGATAGATACTTTAATCTGAAAACAAACCAAAACACACACAAACTCACACACATGCACGCATGCACGCACACACACACACACACACACACACACACACTACACGCAAACCAAAACTTTGTTGAGGACTGAGCTGGACTGAGCTGGACTGAGCAGGACTGAGCTGGACTGAGCTGGACTGAGCTGGACTGAGCTGGACTGAGCAGGACTGAGCTGGTCTCTCCAGCCGGGATATACACACTCCACTCCATCAATATACAAAGCAGCCGTGTAAACACAGGCAGAGTCTGAGAGTCTGTCAGTGCTGTGGGCATTGGCGCTGGGTCAGTGGCGTCCGGCCCAGGAATATGAACAAGACTGACCCCCCGGCATGACCCCATCCCGCAGGGAAAACCCGGCTGTGGCAGCACTGGCCTCGGATACTGACCTACACTCTTAGAAGGAAAGCCTCGGTGCACTTTCTACAAAACTATAACGGCAAACCCTAAATAAAGTTCCAGTTCCAGCCTAGAAACAAAACACTCCAGCTCACATAAAACTTATAAAGCACATTATAAAAAAAAATCAAATTAATTTTGAATTATGGCTAAATATCATTTTTCAGCTCCTCCTTAAGTAGAGAAGCTGGATAAGATGCTTCTGCTCGGCTGGCAATATAATTGATGATCACATTCGATGTAGTGAAGTAGACGCTGTGTAGACGCCAAGCGAACATTACCACAGCGTTGATCTTATGAAGCAATTACACTCAAGATCCATTCAGCTGATTGTTACACTCCCCGAAATTAAGGAGCTTTAGGATTCATAAGTAGTGTAAACACGGCTGTAATAAGAGCCGGTGTTTGTCAGCAGAATCACAATCGTCGGGAAATTCAATACACGGTGTAAATGGTGTAATGGGTACTTCTCCTCATTCTTCATGTCACTTCACTCGCATTCAGATCAGGCTGTTTAAAGCAGTTTCCTATATTATGAGTCTCAGTCTCAGTAGTTTTGACTGAGAACAATAGACTTTATTGGAGATTTTGCAATAATTACTTTTCAGATAAACATGTTTAGATGCATCTTTGTGTATGCAATATATATTATGTACAATATATTGCCAAAAGAGTTCAGGTGTTCAATCCCTCCATGGCCACAGGTGTCAGGTTCTTTCTCTTTGCTTCTCACTATCCTTTTCTTCACTCACTGTCCTTCCTGATTGTTTCAGACACACACACACACACACACACACACACACACACACACACACACACACACACACACACACACACACACACACACACACACACACACACACACACACACACACACACACACACACACACACACACACACACACACACACACACACACACACACACACACACACACACACACACACACACACACACACACACACACACACACACACACTTTCTCACTCACTCGTTAGGCTCATCTTCTCTCTGTCTACCTGCGCCTGTTAGTCATCGCAATCAGCGCCTCGCTGCCTTGTGATGACACCTGTTCCCACTTTTGTTCGAGTGCTTACCCTTTATCTAGTGTTTGTTCTTACTGCCTCTTGTTGGATCGTTGTTTCATGTCATGCGTTACGACTGCTGCTTTCTTCCTGTCTGATTTGCTTTGGAAGTGCTCACCTGGGCCTGGTTTTTCAAAAGGTTTAATCCGGATAAAATTGATCCGGATTTAGTAATCCTTTTTTTTGCGATCCGTGATCACGTAATCCAGTTTACTTTTGAGCCAGTTTTTCAAAGCAACATCGGATTGGATCAATCTGATCCGGATAGGAACTTTTCAGGATCACCAAATCAGGATAACCAGTGCTCAAACAGGACAGGAAATCACAATGTAGAACTATAGATATGTAAAGAGCAACAAGTAGAATAGCCAGTGTGGGGTCAATATAAGTTTATTTTTATTTGAAATGAAAACACACACATTTAAAAAAAACTAAAAACAAGAAAAACCCCACCCCATCCTCGCCAGCAGTCCGCTCATCTGAGACCTACAACACAAACACTGTACATTGAGGATATTTATAACAAGTTTCAAATATGTCCTGTATTGTCCCGCACAACATCGCTACTAAGCGCAATGTCCCTCTCTGTGCTGACAATGATGCACCTGAGCCCCTTGGAGACCCTAACCAACCTCCTGCAAAACAGGACGTGCAACAAGGGACGCAATAGTTAGACACTATTTCTGATTTGGATTTGTTTTGGATTTCAAAAATCAGTGATTGCCATTCTTTGCATTTTTTTGGTTATTCTGTAATCATTGCATGCATCACTAATATTTTAAAAACAAAAATATTTTCGATTGTGATGAATATATATATCAATTAGTGACCTAATAAAATTTATTGTTTTTGGTCAATTTTGACAGCTGTTTGGGGGATTATTTTATGAGGCCAAACTCTTTCTACTTTGCTGTAGGCCTATACTGAAAGGCTGAATACGTTAAAGCCTACCTAACCACTGTAGCCTGACGGATGAACAAATACAATTAAAACCTTATGAATAAATAGGATATCGTGTAAGATACTGCATGATCCAAATATAGTATTATTTGATACATTTTTAAAGTTTTCATTACATTTTGGGCATGAAATCCACACTGAATCCACCCTTCTGATGGGATCAGTTTAATCCAGATTTTTTGGATCAAAGTGATCCAAATCCTACAAAAAAGTTCTGAAAAACCCAAACTAAAGGTTTGAGCCGGATCAAAACCAAGATTGGATTACGTGATCTAATCCGATTATGTAATCCGTTTTTTCTTTTGAAAAACCCATTTTCAAGATTTGATCCAATCCGTTATCCAAAATCCTAGTGGATTACTTTTGAAAAACTGGGCCCTGGTCTTGTTTGTCTGATACAGCCTTGCGCTTAAGTTTAGTCTGAGTTCTGCATTTGCTGCAAGAGTACCTTCGCGGTCCTCTGTTCCTGACTGTGATTTATTCTCAAGAACTGCCTCCACCTCTACTGGTGTCCCGATCTCTCTCCTCTTCGAGACAGGATCATCTCAGCTGCCTTCTCAGTTTGTTTTACCAGTTCTGTGTGCCTTAACGACAGACTGCCTTGTTTATATTCTCATTAAAGACTGTTGTTATCCTGTCAACCTCTGCTTTTGGATCCATCCTTTATTGACTCTGACAACAGGTGTATAAATCAAGCTCTAGGCCTGCAGACGCTTCTACACACATTAGCAGTCCTTCCAGAAAAATGCGGCTTTTTTGTGATTGTTGCGGCAAAATTCCTTGATTATGCGGCACGTTTTCTTAAAAAATGCGATGGAAAATGCGTGATATTTATGCAATTTTATACGATGAAATTGCGGGAACTTGCAAAAACTGCGGTTTGATGAAAAAGAGAAAAAAAGCACTACATCACAGAAAGTGCTGGGAATATTTAAGTTCTCATCTTGTTTTATTGAAGACCTTAATAAACACACGGCTCAAATTTACAAAACATTGAGTCAAACAAGTTCTGTAGCTTTACAAAAGGAATATGCTACAACTTCTGAAAAATGAATAAATAACTTCCTGTTTTACAGAGGTAGCTTTACAAAACAGACATTTGAGTGCTTCCAATGCACAAAGTGCAATCTCTTAAAGGTTTAGTTCACCCAAAAATGTAAATTCTGTCATTAATGACGTCCCCTCATGTCGCTGGACACCCGTCAGACCTCCGTTCATCTTCAGACACAAATGAAGATATTTTAGTGTAAATCCGATGCTCAGAAAGGCCTCCATTGGCACAATGCACTCCACACTCTCAAGACCCATAAAAGCACTAAAGACGTCGATACAAAGTCCATCTCACTACAGCGGCTCTACAATAACTTTATGAAGCGATGAGAATAGTTTTTGTGCTAAAACCTAAATAACGAATTATATAGTGATGACCGATTTAAAAATACAGCATCATGAAGCTTCGAAGCGTTATGAATCAGTGAGTCGATTCAAATCGACTCACTGATTCATAACGCTTGAAACCGCTAAATCGACTCACTGATTCATAACGCTTGAAACCACTGAATCGACTCACTGATTCATAACGCTTGAAACCACTGAATCGACTCACTGATTCATAACGCTGGAAACAACTGAATCAACTCACTGATTCATAACGCTTGAAACCACTGAATCGATTCATAACGCTTGAAACCGCTAAATCGACTCACTGATTCATAACGCTTGAAACCACTGAATCGTCTCACTGATTCATAACGCTTGAATCCACTGAATCGATTCATAACGCTTGAAACCGCTAAATCGACTCACTGATTCATAACGCTTGAAACCACTGAATCGACTCACTGATTCATAACGCTTCAAACCGCTGAATCGACTCACTGATTCATAACGCTCCAAACCGCTGAATCGACTCACTGATTCATAACGCTTCAAAGCTTCATGATGCTGTGTTCTGAAATCGGTCATCACAGGGAAACTGTTTTGCTCTTTTGCTGTTATTTTTGTTGGCCAAT
>CM042261.1:3151779-3179279 GCA_023566225.1 Romanogobio albipinnatus | reverse complement strand
ACAGGCTAAGTAGAATATAATGAATATACAACGGCTAATATAATGAATATAACGGCTAATATAATGAATATAACGGCTAATATAATGAATATAACGGCTAATATAGTGCATGTATTCAGTGAAAGAGTTGATTTCTCTAGTGAGCTACAGCTGTGGACACTGAAGGACTTCTGAGTAAACGTGATTCTGCATGACATTGTTTACAAGCTGTTTTATTGTCTTTCCGCGGTTGAAACACAGATGGAGTGATTACACGACATATGATACATTTCAGTAAGTTGTAATGTATCCTCAACATACCTTAAGATGTATTAATTTATGTTTATTCTTTAGGAAGAGATGATCGATTGACTCGCGCGCCGCTGCTTTAAGTCGAACTGATAAGTGTCTATCAGTCACGTTAAAGAGCGTTAAAACGGCATTTATGGTTTGAATTTCGTGATAAAATGGACTGAATACTTAATATGTTCGTGTGGGAACTCGGATTGAAGTGTGTTCCGCGCTTACAACAAGCCGACTGTGAACTGTTAAAGATTACATTCATAACCATTCGGTACACGCGTGCACCAAAAGCCCTGTACCGAAACGGTTCAATACGAATACGTGTACCGTTACACCCCTAACAGACTGGCTTATCCACCTGGCGCGCTATTGGCGGGTTTAACACGACGACGGATAGAGAAGCGATGGGTCATCGTTGATCACGCCTCTTCTGGTCTAATTGGTTGAAGGATTATCCAAATTGCGTACAGAGTCATTTGAACTATGCTCATTGATCACGCCTCTTGTGCAGTAGAAAATACATAGCAAACTCCCCAGACCAATGTTCAATCTTAAATTGAGCTTGGTCTGGTGATAGCCAGACAAGGTGTACTGGTTTTCACATACTATATACACTCAGCTAAAGGATTATTAGGAACACCTGTTCAATTTCTCATTAATGCAATTATCTAATCAACCAATCACATGGCAGTTGCTTCAATGCATTTAGGGGTGTGGTCCTGGTCAAGACAATCTCCTGAACTCCAAACTGAATGTCGGAATGGGAAAGAAAGGTGATTTAAGCAATTTTGAGCGTGGCATGGTTGTTGGTGCCAGACGGGCCGGTCTGAGTATTTCACAATCTGCTCAGTTACTGGGATTTTCACGCACAACCATTTCTAGGGTTTACAAAGAGTGGTGTGTAAAGGGAAACACATCCAGTATGCGGCAGTCCTGTGGGCCAAAATGCCTTGTTGATGCTAGAGGTCAGAGGAGAATGGGCCGACTGATTCAAGCTGATAGAAGAGCAACTTTGACTGAAATAACCACTCGTTACAACCGAGGTATGCAGCAAAGCATTTGTGAAGCCACAACACGCACAACCTTGAGGCGGATGGGCTACAACAGCAGAAGACACCACCGGGTACCACTCATCTCCACTACAAATAGGAAAAAGAGGCTACAATTTGCACCAGCTCACCAAAATTGGACAGTTGAAGACTGGAAAAATGTTGCCTGGTCTGATGAGTCTGGATTTCTGTTGAGATATTCAGATGGTAGAGTCAGAATTTGGCGTAAACAGAATGAGAACATGGATCCATCATGCCTTGTTACCACTGTGCAGGCTGCTGCTGGTGGTGTAATGGTGTGGGGGATGTTTTCTTGGCACACTTTAGGCCCCTTAAGTGCCAATTGGGCATGGTTTAAATGCCACGGCCTACCTGAGCATTGTTTCTGACCATGTCCATCCCTTTATGACCACCATGTGCCCATCCTCTGATGGCTACTTCCAGCAGGATAATGCCCCATGTCACAAAGCTCCAATCATTTCAAATTGGTTTCTTGAACATGGCAATGAGTTCACTGGAGTAAAATGGCCCCCACAGTCCCCAGATCTCAACCCAATAGAGCATCTTTGGGATGTGGTGGAACGGGAGCTTCGTGCCCTGGATGTGCATCCCACAAATCTCCATCAACTGCAAGATGCTATCCTATCAATATGGGCCAACATTTCTAAAGAATGCTTTCAGCACCTTGTTGAATCAATGCCACGTAGAATTAAGGCAGTTCTGAAGGCCAAAGGGGTCAAACACAGTATTAGTATGGTGTTCCTAATAATCCTTTAGGTGAGTGTAGTAGGGAAGTATTACATTTTGGATGCAGCGTCAGTGTTTTTTTGTTGTTGTTTTTTTTGTCAATAGGGTCCAATGTTGTATTGGACTGCAAAAAGAGTCTCTTGCTCAGTATTTTTGTCTTGTTTTCCAGAACAAATATCTAATATCTAGCAAAATGTCAAGATTTTAAAGGGTTAGTTCACCCAAAATGAAAATTCTGTCATTAATGACTTCCCCTCATGTCGTTGGACACCCGTTCATCTTCGGAACACAAATGAAGATATTTTAGTGTAAATCCGATGGCTCAGAAAGGCCTTCATTGGCGCAATGCACTTTACACTCTCAAGACCCATAAAAGCACTAAAGACGTCGTTACAAAGTCCATCTCACTACAGTGGCGCTACAATAACTTTATGAAGCTACGAGAATAGTTTCTGTGCGCAAAAAAACCTAAATAACGACTTATAGTGATGACCGATTTCAAAACACGGCATCATGAAGCTTCGAAGCGTTATGAATCAGTGAGTTGCTTCAAGAACAGCATCGTTTTATGACCATTATGACCTCGCTAGTGAGAAACGTCATGTAGCTTTTAAGTTGTTAAACTATATTTATCACTTGAACTAACATCAGAGTGATAAAAACAGCATAAAATAACAGAAACCATTTTTGGAAAAGTGTAATTTGATTGTTTAGTTTGTCTCACGTCTCATTACATTACAAGGAGGGGGCAGGGCTTATGACTTTAGTCACCTGGGGGTGATTGAGATGCGTCGGCTTCAGTTTTCAGGACTCGTGTGGCACACTTGAGATAAACTTATAGTTTCACTATTAGTAGATTAGTGATGTTTTGGAATTAGCAACAAAGGTATGGGATGAGATTAGTCCTGCACACGAGTGTTTTACTGATCAAATGTCTTAAAATAAAACCTATGAACATTGTTTTGAAGTGTGGTAACCATAGTATAAGCGGAATAATTGACACCACGGCTACGCATTATTTTTCAATAATTCAACGGCCCAGAGTCAATGATTCCTTACAGAGTTTAAATGATTATATATATTAAAATTATCAAATGGATGCCGCCATATTAGGACAATAACACCCTCCCTAAATCTATTATCAAACACACGTAAGACACTTTACTCCCACTTTTCAAATATTTTCTTCATTTTTATTGAAGATAAACGCCTTTCCGATCTGATATGTGATGGGAAAGGGAGTAGAGCGAGTTCAGCAAAAGGCAGATTCAAACTCAGGTTGATTTGCATCGAAACTTTCTGCCATGCGCCTCACCCCTACACTATTGATACTGTTGACAATACAGCATCATCCGTAATTTGTCTGGCCCAATCAGACGTCAGTGGGCGGAGTTAGTGTAAATAGCCTATGCCAACAAGGTGTAAATAGACACTCCGACAAAATAAACTTCATTCAAAGGGAAAACAAGATCATTTTTCTGGCTCCACTAACGGATATTAGTTCTTGTTTTAAGCACAAACTCTCTTAATTTTAAAATTTTAGAAAACAAGACATAGGGCCCTATCATACACCAGACACAATGCAATGCCACGCAAGTGTGTTGTGCTAGTTTCATCCTGACGCAGTTCTCATGCTCATGTCTGGCTCCTCGTTGTTTAAATATCAAATGCACTGGCGCATCTGTTCACCCATGGGCGTCTGGTCTGAACACCAGGTGTGATCAGGAGCATTGTTGGAGCGTTGCTATTGTGAGGAACTGAAAACCACTGACCATTGACCAACACACACCTGCTCTAAAGTCAATAGTGCAGTATTAAAGGGTGTGTTAGTAATATGAGCCTATAGGCGGTGCACAACACACACACTCTGATTATTACACACACAGGGATGCGCAGCAGCACACACACACACACTCTGATTATTACACACACAGGGATGCGCAGCAGCACACACACACACACTCTGATTATTACACACAGGGATGCACAACAGCACACACACAAAGGATTCCTCTCTGGAGAAGCGTTCAGTCTTTCCACTCAAATGTAAATAGCGAATCCGCGATGGTGCGAGCACAACTGGCTTTTAAAGGGAAAGGGAGATGAGACTCTGATTGGTTTATTACACGTCACACCCAAAACACACCCATGACTCATTAAAAGACTAGAGACAACCATTTTAGACCATACGCCGGGAGTGCCAACCGTGTTTTCAGTCGTTAAACTAGCAAAAGTGGATTCGGACACGCCCTAAGAGCACCTGCGTCATGAGTTTAGACTATTTGCTTGAATCGTTAAAATACGGCCCTTAATATTTAGATTTTTTAAATATTTTTAATGAAAAGGAAGCCTTTTTGCAGTGTATGGGAGATTAAAACCATTCAAACACCAGTTTGGAATTATATAATGGTGAGTAAATGATGACAGAATGACTAGCCTGTAACTAACTTAACCTAGACCTTCCTCTTCCCTAGTCTAGAAAGTCCGTGTCTGCCTGAACTAGAGCACAAACCACATTGGAACAGCATAAAAATCTATTTTAAATAAAAAAAAATAAAAAATCAGGCTGTAAACATTAAGCTGTCGCTGCTGGGATTTAAACACATATCTTCAGAGTGCATCTACTGCTTGTGCTTTTTATACACACAAACTTAAAAGGTTCTCAGGTTGGAATCTGAAGGTCTAATCTGAATTTCCAGAAGTAGCAACCTCTTGCACACTTTGTGTCGGGCCAAAGAAAGGGGCCGTATTCTCAAGAGGCAGTGAGTGATTACCATAGCATAACAGTTTGAGAGAACAAATCTATTTTTAGAGATGAGAATGCTGATTAGATTCCTGAAACTCTTCACCAGCACAGGCCACTACGGGCCGGCCAAGTGTGCAGGACGTCCCGGACCTGCTGAGATCAACAGATCTGAAGTGTTTGAGCTGAACACCTGCCTGTGCGTGAGCTACAAGTGCGCTAAACAAACACTGCTCTCTTTGTGTTCTTTGAATTTTTTTGTTTTTGTATAGAAATCGAAGTGGTGAATAGGACTGGAAAAGGGGGAGCGTTTGGTGTGATCCGTAACCCTAATTCAACCCCAGATGGAATTAAAACGAATCGCTTGATTCCTCTTCATAGTTTCATCCATGAAAAGCATTAAAAGATCCCAGATAAACTAATAAAAGAATGCAGGAACTTCAGGCTTGAGGAATAATAACACTTTAATCTCAAATCCCATCTGTGATATTCCCACAAACTAAATATAATACAATGATACACACACTCACTCACTCACTCACTCACTCACTCACTCACTCACTCACTCACTCACTCACTCACTCACTCACTCACTCACTCACTCACTCACTCACTCACTCACTCACTCACTCACTCACTCACTCACTCACTCACTCACTCACTCACTCACTCTCTCACTCTCTCACTCTCTCACTCTCTCTCTCACTCTCTCACTCTCTCACTCTCTCACTCTCTCACTCTCTCACTCTCTCACTCTCTCACTCTCTCACTCTCTCACTCTCTCTCTCTCTCACTCTCTCACTCTCTCACTCTCTCACTCTCTCACTCTCTCACTCTCTCACTCTCTCACTCTCTCACTCACTCACTCACTCACTCACTCACTCACTCACTCACTCACTCACTCACTCACTCACTCACTCACTCACTCACTCACTCACTCACTCACTCTCTCACTCTCTCACTCACTCTCTCACTCTCTCACTCACTCTCTCACTCTCTCACTCACTCTCTCACTCACTCTCTCACTCTCTCACTCTCTCTCTCACTCACTCTCTCACTCACTCTCTCACTCACTCTCTCACTCACTCTCTCACTCACTCTCTCACTCACTCTCTCACTCACTCTCTCACTCACTCTCTCACTCACTCTCTCACTCACTCTCTCACTCACTCTCTCACTCTCTCTCTCACTCACTCTCTCACTCACTCTCTCACTCACTCTCTCACTCACTCTCTCACTCACTCACTCACTCTCTCACTCTCTCACTCTCTCACTCACTCACTCACACACTCACTCACACGCTCACACGCTCACACGCTCACTCGCTCGCTCGCACACACACACAGGAATAAACACTTTACTATATATTCACATAGAAAACAGTTGCAATGTTATTTCAGAATTTTACTGATTTTACTGAATTTCTAATTAAACAAATGCAATTCTGATGAGCAGAAGAGACCAAGAAACCTTTGAATAGTACCGTATATAAAACCTTAAAATCTAAGTGTATGTAAGATCTTTTACATAAATAAAACTTTTAGTGCATTGACAATATGTGCAACTGTGTGTGTGTGTGTGTGTGTGTGTGTGTGTGTGTGTATATGTACAGTATGTATGTTAATATATAAACCATATATCGTATTAAAAGGATGCATTAAAGATAACGTAGAGCAGAAAGTACCTGTAGTTGTTTTTTTCACTGTCGATGTGGAAACTGTCGTACTGAGAGAAGGCCTGGTGTCCGTCCCAGTCGGTCAGCTCCACACGGAGGGCGTACTGCCTCTGATTGGTCAGAATGTTCACAAACTCATTTCCCAGCCAGTGCTCGGCCGACACACTCCCAAAGCCCTGGAAGAGAGGGTGGACCGCGGGTCAGTTTAACCAGCGACTCGGGTCACGGGAGGCCTTGGACGAGGCAGTGGGAAAGAAAATCCTGTCCAAGACATTTCAAGCCTAATAGAATCAACACGGGATGGAATTCCACAATTCATCATTTTCTGGAGATAATAATTACAGATATCCAGAATTTTTTGACACATGAGGGTATCAATAACCACTGGTGCGTTTCTGAGCGTGAACATTTAACGGCTGCATCAGATCTGGACACGCTGAGAGAGAAAACACTCTACATTATGACATTTACACAACTAATTGATTGAAAAAATGCAGAGTATGTGTATATAGTATATAATTAAACATGCAGTGCATGACTTGAGCCGAGATGAGAAGCATGTTCTTGTGTCATTTCTATGCACACAAAAAAATCATTTAACAGTGATTTGGAAAAAAATATGTTTTGGACGGGTGTCCATGTGTGTAATGGATCCACTGAGCTCTGAACAGCTGGAGAAAGCTTCTGAATCATGTCATAATGCCGCGCAGGTGCTGACAGTCATAATTACAGTCAGAGAAACAGAACCAATACAGATCCTTAATGAGTAACATCTGTAATTAGTACAGCAAAACATCTGCAGTGAAGGCCATGGAAATCACCAGCGCTGGACGGGTTTAACACACACACGCCGTCACGTACTGAACCCTGCATGATATAAATTCTGCTGTTTTTTCCCCATTTGATTCGTTTTGACAAATTACCTCTACTAACAAAAATTAAAAGGATAAATAAATAAAAGGATAGAAAAATAAATAAATAAATAAGGATAAATAAAAACATAAATAAACTAATAGATTAAAACTGAATTAATAAAAAATAAATTAAAGGATAAATAAATAAATAATTAAAGGATAAATAAATAAATCAGTTAAGGATAAATGAATAATAATTTAAGGATAAATAATAACATAAACTAATAAAATAAAACTGAATGAATTAATAAAATAAATAAATAAATAAATAAATAAATAAATAAATAAATAAATAAATAAATAAATAAATAAATAAATAAATAAATAAATAAATAAATAAATAAATAAATAAATAAATAAATAAATAAATAAATAAATAAATAAATAAATAAATAAATAAATAAATAAATAAAAATTAAGGATCAATCAATCATGAGTGCTGGTTGGAATATATTTATATCTATTTACTACAAATTTTCCCAGTCGATTTTTTTGACAAAAATTAGCTAAATCAAACGAACAAACACATGAACAAACAAACGAATGAATGAACAAACAAACAAACTAATGACCAAATTAACGAACAAACAAACAAACAAATGAACAAATACACAAATAAACAAACAAATGAACAAATAAACAACGAACAGACAAATGACTAAACGAACAAACTAATGACCAAATAAGCGAACAAACGAACAAACAAACAAACAAACAAACAAACAAACGAACAAGCAAACGAACGAATGAACAAATGAACAAACAAACAACTGAAAAACCAAACAAACAGACAAACAAGCGAACGAACGAACGACCAAACGAACAAACTAATGACCAAATGAATAAAACAAACAAACGAACAAATGGACGAACAAACAAACAAACAAACAAACAAGCGAACAAACGAATGAACAAATAAACAAACGAATGAACAAACAAACAACGAACAAACAAATGACTAAACGAACAAACTAATGACCAAATAAGTGAACAAACGAACAAACGAACAAGCGAACAAGCGAACAAGCGAACAAGCGAACGAATGAACAAATGAACAAACAAACAACTGAACAAACAAACAAACAAGCGAACGAACGAACGAACAAATGAACAAACAAACAACTGAACAAACAAACAAACAAGCGAACGAACGAACGAACAAATGAACAAACAAACAACTGAACAAACAAACAAACAAGCGAACGAACGAATGAACGAACGACCAAACTAATGACCAAATGAATGAAACAAACGAACGAACAAACAAATGAATGTTTTTTCCAATGAAGGCAACAGAAATCACGAGTGTAAGTCAGATTTTAATACGAATTATACAAAAATTATAAACATGTGTGAAGATGAAAATATTTCAGGCTGGACATCACTTTTGAGTTTATATTCTAGTTTTATTATATATATATAAATATAATGACAAAAAATAGTTAGTTAATTTAACAATACCTTAGTTACATGTTTGCTAATGAAATAAACCAATTAAAAGCCATTTGTCTGGTGTGGCTTTTGTGTTCATGGTTAAGTGCTAGTCTAATGTTAACATATAGTTTATAGGAGACGTTTGCTAGTATTGTTCTTTAATTAACATTAACATTAATTTGTGTGCAGCCTACATTACAATAATGGTCCTGGTTGAAGTGCAGCATTAATGCAAGTGGTCAAATCGGTGTTGTTTTGAGCAAATTAAGTGCATTCCTGCTGAAAATCAAGCGTTATAGAGGAAAATTTCGCCTATAAATAGTGTTGCGCGCCTTCTTATCAAACCCGCCACAGCAATGATCATCCTCCCTTTTGCTTGGGAACTAATAATAATATATATATATATATATATTTTTTTACATTTAAATAGCGCTTTTCTAGGCACTCAAAGCACTTTACATAGAAGGGGGAATCTCCTCAACCCCCACCAATGTGCAGCACCACCTGAGGCAGCCATTTTGCACCAGAACGCCCACCACACACCAGCTGATTGGTGGAGAGGAGACTGAGTGATGAAGCTAATCGTATATGGGGATGATTAGGAGGCCATGATAGACAGGGGCCAATAGGCAAATTTGGCCATGATGCCGGGGTTACACCCCTACTCTTTATCGAAGGACATCCTGGGATTTTTAATGACCACAGAGTGTCAGGACCTCGGTTTAACATCTGATCCGAAGGTGGGACCCAAAGTTTATCTCAAGCGGAGCACTTCTACATTCTGAATGGTTGCTGCTGGTTTGCCGCTGAACCGCGTCATAGCTCATTACCATAAAGTTGACGTGATTTCAACTCTCCTCTACGCCCAAATCGTCCAGGACACGCCGCACCGCTCTCGCCAGAGCTCGCCACCGGCTCCCATTGAAAATGAATGACTTCCGGCCACTTTGGTGTGAATGCTTTACTGACTACGCCACTGAAAACGTTGAAATACGCCTGTTATTGTTTTCCAAACAGGCATTGTTAGGCGGAGCTAGTGCGAATAGCACTTGGTGTAAACAGACTCTCTGTATTAATTGCTGGCTCACGGGATCAGGTGATTGATGAGCAGTAAATATGAGACACTGTTCTCGCCTCCTGCCCTTCCCAAACCCTGAACCCTGACGGCTGTTTCTCCATAACCTGTTGCTGGGTTTCCCTGAAGCCTTCGTGCAAGTGATCGTCCCTGAGAAGCTTTCTCGGCACGAGAGCGTTTCACACGCAGAAACCGCACCATTCCTTACAGCATGTGAACACAATGAGTAATGTAGAGGAACGGTTGATATGTTATACTCTAAAGCAGGGAGTGTGTGGTTTTCTCTTCAACACAACATCGGTGTCTCAACAACTCTCTCAGTTGCTATGCATCATTCCAGTAATAGCCTCTCTCCTGAATGTCGGATTAACACTGCCAAAACCTAGGAACAATTGTTTCCATATAGCCTAAATATCTGATTCCATCCTGATGAAGAGTTTCTCCCATCTTCCTTTGGGAAAACGATTGGAGAAAGAGAAATAAAAGCATTGATGGAGCTGATAGTAATTGGCTGGAGCGGAGACTCCTATGAGGAGAGGTGAAGATATTCCAATACTTCATTTGATCCAAACCAGGGAATAAAGAACTACAGATAAAAGATTTAGTGAGGAGTACAACGAATGAACATCAGATTCCCTGCTGACGTTATCGCTCTAAACCTCACACTGGTCGAGGTCAAAGACAAGTCTGTAATTCATCACATCCAGTGATAAAAGAACGGTCAGCGTGTGTTATTTTGAGGGCAGGTCAATTTATTCTCACGCTACCTCTTTTATTTGCCCGAACGTTGAGAATGTTGCTATTCTTAACTCAACTCAGAGCAACGCAAAGGAATGTTTGTGTATTTTTATCCTAAATTTGATGTTTGGAATAATCATATTTGAGCTTGTTTGTGATGTGAAAGCTTTGGAGATTTGGAGTTTCTTGCAAGCATTGCATCAGTTTCAGTTCTCAGTCTGGAGTTGAACATTTAATTTGCATTATGTTTATGTTATGTTTGCTAGCTATCGGTGTGACAGAAAATTCTGCAATCAAAAAAAAAAATAAAATAAAAAAAAAATTATATATATATATATATATATATATATATATATATATATATATATATATATATATATATATATATATATATATATATATATATATGCAAACAAATAATTAAAAAAATCAAAATTAAATTAAAATGCAGCTGAGGTTATGATTACTTTCACTTCTGTTTCAAAGAAAAATAAATCTGTAAACTAAAGGAAAAATAAAAATAATAAAAAAATTAAATTAAATTAAATTAAATAAAAGAATGCAGCTAAGATTGTGATTACTTTCACTTGTATTTCAAAGAAAATAAAAAAATCTGTCAACTAAAGGAAAAATCTAAATAATAAAATAAAATAAAATGAAATTTAATAAAATAAAATCAAAAATAAAATTAAAATAAAATACAATTAAAAATAAAATGACATTTAATCAAATAAATAAATAAATAAATAAATAAACTAAGCAGTATATCAAAGGCAAAATGCAAAAATAAATAAATAACAATTAATTTATTTAATCAAATAAAATAAAAAATAAATAAAATAATGCTGCTATGGTAGTGATAACTTTCACTTCTATTTAAAAGAAAATAAAACAATTCGATAAACTAAAGGGGAAATACAAATAAAAAAAAATAATTAAATAAAAAAATAAATAAAATAATTGCAGCTACGGTTGCGATTACTTTCACATTTATTTAAAATAAACTGAAAAAGGAGTAAAACAAATGCACATAAACATCAGTGGATGGAAACGCAGGGTGTGTGATTGACTTGTTTGTAAACCTATGCAGATGTATCCTAATGGATGTAAACCTACACAGATGTAAACTAATGGATGAAAACCTACACAGATATAAACCTACACAGATGAAAACCTACACAGATGTAAACCTACACAGATGTAAACTAATGGATGAAAACCTACACAGATGTAAACTAATGGATGAAAACCTACACAGATGTAAACTAATGGATGAAAACCTACACAGATGTAAACCTACACAGATGTAAACTAATGGATGTAAACCTACACAGATGTAAACTAATGGATGTAAACCTACACAGATGTAAACTAATGGATGTAAACCTACACAGATGTAAACCTACACAGATGTAAACTAATGGATGTAAACCTACACAGATGTAAACTAATGGATGAAAACCTACACAGATGTAAACCTACACAGATGTAAACTAATGGATGTAAACCTACACAGATGTAAACTAATGGATGTAAACTTACACAGATATAAACTAATGGATGTAAACCTGCACAGATGTAAACCTACACAGATGTAAACTAATGGATGTAAACCTACACAGATGTAAACCTACACAGATGTAAACTAATGGATGTAAACCTACACATAAGTAAACCTACACAGATGTAAACTAATGGATGTAAACCTACACAGATGTAAACCTACACAGGTGTAAACTAATGGATGTAAACCTACACAGATGTAAACTAATGGATGTAAACCTACACAGATGTAAACTAATGGATATAAACCTACGCAGATGTAAACCTACACAGATGTAAACTAATGGATGTAAACCTACACAGATGTAAACCTACACAGATGTAAACTAATGGATGAAAAACCTACACAGATGTAAACCTACACAGATGTAAACTAATGGATGTAAACCTACACAGATGTAAACCTACACAGATGTAAACGAATGGATGTAAACCTGCACAGATGTAAACCTACACAGATGTAAACTAATGGATGTAAACCTACACAGATGTAAACTAATGGATGTAAACCTACACAGATGTAAACTAATGGATGTAAACCTACACATATGTAAACTAATGAATGTAAACCTACACAGATGTAAACCTAAACAGATGTAAACTAATGGATGTAAACCTACACAGATGTAAACTAATGGATGTAAACCTACACAGATGTAAACCTACACAGATGTAAACTAATGGATGTAAACCTACACAGATGTAAACCTACACATATGTAAACTAATGAATGTAAACCTACACAGATGTAAACCTAAACAGATGTAAACTAATGGATGAAAACCTAAACAGATGTAAACTAATGGATGAAAACCTACACAGATGTAAACCTACACAGATGTAAACTAATGGATGTAAACCTACACAGATGTAAACTAATGGATGTAAACCTACACAGATGTAAACTAATGGATGTAAACCTACACAGATGTAAACCTACACAGATGTAAACTAATGGATGTAAACCTACACAGATGTAAACTAATGGATGAAAACCTACACAGATGTAAACCTACACAGATGTAAACTAATGGATGTAAACCTACACAGATGTAAACTAATGGATGTAAACTTACACAGATATAAACTAATGGATGTAAACCTGCACAGATGTAAACCTACACAGATGTAAACTAATGGATGTAAACCTACACAGATGTAAACCTACACAGATGTAAACTAATGGATGTAAACCTACACATAAGTAAACCTACACAGATGTAAACTAATGGATGTAAACCTACACAGATGTAAACCTACACAGATGTAAACTAATGGATGTAAACCTACACAGATGTAAACTAATGGATGTAAACCTACACAGATGTAAACTAATGGATATAAACCTACACAGATGTAAACCTACACAGATGTAAACTAATGGATGTAAACCTACACAGATCTAAACTAATGGATGTAAACCTACACAGATGTAAACTAATGGATGTAAACCTACACAGATCTAAACTAATGGATGTAAACCTACACAGATGTAAACTAATGGATGAAAAACCTACACAGATGTAAACCTACACAGATGTAAACTAATGGATGTAAACCTACACAGATGTAAACCTACACAGATGTAAACGAATGGATGTAAACCTGCACAGATGTAAACCTACACAGATGTAAACTAATGGATGTAAACCTACACAGATGTAAACTAATGGATGTAAACCTACACAGATGTAAACTAATGGATGTAAACCTACACATATGTAAACTAATGAATGTAAACCTACACAGATGTAAACCTAAACAGATGTAAACTAATGGATGTAAACCTACACAGATGTAAACTAATGGATGTAAACCTACACAGATGTAAACCTACACAGATGTAAACGAATGGATGAAAACCTACACAGATGTAAACCTACACAGATGTAAACCTAAACAGATGTAAACCTACACAGATGTAAACGAATGGATGAAAACCTACACAGATGTAAACCTACACAGATGTAAACTAATGGATGTAAACCTACACAGATGTAAACTAATGGATGTAAACCTACACAGATGTAAACTAATGGATGAAAACCTACACAGATGTACACCTACACAGATGTAAACTAATGGATGTAAACCTACACAGATGTAAACTAATGGATGAAAACCTACACAGATGTAAACCTACACAGATGTAAACTAATGGATGTAAACCTACACAGATGTAAACTAATGGATGAAAACCTACACAGATGTAAACCTACACAGATGTAAACTAATGGTTGTAAACCTACACTGATGTAAACCTACACAGATGTAAACTAATGGATGCAAACCTACACAGATGCAAAGTAATGTATGTAAACCTACACAGATGTAAACCTACACAGATGTAAACTAATGGATGAAAACCTACACAGATGTAAACCTACACAGATGTAAACTACTGGATGAAAACCTACACAGATGTAAACCTACACAGATGTAAACTAATGGATGTAAACCTACACATATGTAAACCTACACAGATGTAAACTAATGGATGTAAACCTACACAGATGTAAACTAATGGATGTAAATCTACACAGATGTAAACCTACACAGATGTAAACTAATGGATGTAAACCTACACAGATGTAAACTAATGGATGTAAACCTACACAGATGTAAACTAATGGATGTAAACCTACACAGATGTAAACCTACACAGATGTAAACTAATGGATGTAAACCTACACAGATGTAAACCTACACAGATGTAAACCTAAACAGATGTAAACTAATGGATGTAAACCTACACAGATGTAAACTAATGGATGTAAACCTACACAGATGTAAACTAATGGATGTAAACCTACACAGATGTAAACCTACACAGATGTAAACTAATGGATGTAAACCTACACAGATGTAAACTAATGGATGAAAACCTACACAGATGCAAACCTACACAGATGTAAACGAATGGATGAAAACCTACACAGATGTAAACCTACACAGATGTAAACTAATGGATGTAAACCTACACATATGTAAACGAATGGATGAAAACCTACACAGATGTAAACCTACACAGATGTAAATTAATGGATGTAAACCTACACAGATGTAAACCTACACAGATGTAAAATAATGGATGTAAACCTACACATATGTAAACTAATGGATGAAAACCTACACAGATGTAAACTAATGGATGTAAACCAACATATGTAAACTAATGGATGTAAACCTACACAGATCTAAACCTACACAGATGTAAACTAATGGATGTAAACCTACACAGATGTAAAGTAATGGATGTAAACCTACACAGATGTAAACTAATGGATGTTAACCTACACAGATGTAAAGTAATGGATGTAAACCTACACAGATGTAAACCTACACAGATGTAAACTAATGGATGAAAACCTACACAGATGTAAACCTACACAGATGTAAACTACTGGATGAAAACCTACACAGATGTAAACCTACACAGATGTAAACTAATGGATGTAAACCTACACATATGTAAACCTACACAGATGTAAACTAATGGATGTAAACCTACACAGATGTAAACTAATGGATGTAAATCTACACAGATGTAAACCTACACAGATGTAAACTAATGGATGTAAACCTACACAGATGTAAACTAATGGATGTAAACCTACACAGATGTAAACTAATGGATGTAAACCTACACAGATGTAAACCTACACAGATGTAAACTAATGGATGTAAACCTACACAGATGTAAACCTACACAGATGTAAACCTAAACAGATGTAAACTAATGGATGTAAACCTACACAGATGTAAACTAATGGATGTAAACCTACACAGATGTAAACCTAAACAGATGTAAACTAATGGATGTAAACCTACACAGATGTAAACTAATGGATGTAAACCTACACAGATGTAAATCTACACAGATGTAAACCTACACAGATGTAAACCTACACAGATGTAAACTAATGGATGTAAACCTACACAGATGTAAACTAATGGATGTAAACCTACACAGATGTAAACCTACACAGATGTAAACTAATGGATGTAAACCTACACAGATGTAAACTAATGGATGAAAACCTACACAGATGCAAACCTACACAGATGTAAACGAATGGATGAAAACCTACACAGATGTAAACCTACACAGATGTAAACTAATGGATGTAAACCTACACATATGTAAACGAATGGATGAAAACCTACACAGATGTAAACCTACACAGATGTAAATTAATGGATGTAAACCTACACAGATGTAAACCTACACAGATGTTAACTAATGGATGTAAACCTACACATATGTAAACTAATGGATGAAAACCTACACAGATGTAAACTAATGGATGTAAACCTACACATATGTAAACTAATGGATGTAAACCTACACAGATCTAAACCTACACAGATGTAAACTAATGGATGTAAACCTACACAGATGTAAAGTAATGGATGTAAACCTACACAGATGTAAACCTACACAGATGTAAACTAATGGATGTAAACCTACACAGATGTAAAGTAATGGATGTAAACCTACACAGATGTAAACCTACACAGATGTAAACCTACACAGATGTAAACCTACACATATGTAAACTAATGGATGTAAACCTACACAGATGTAAACTAATGGATGAAAACCTACACAGATGTAAACTAATGGTTGTAAACCTACACAGATGTAAACCTACACAGATGTAAACTAATGGTTGTAAACCTACACAGATGTAAACCTACTCAGATGTAAACTAATGGATGTAAACCTACACAGATGTAAACTAATGCATGTAAACCTACACAGGTGTAAATTAATGGATGTAAACCTGCACAGATGTAAACCTACACAGATGTAAACTAATAGATGTAAACCTACACAGATGTAAACTAATGGATGTAAACCTACACAGATGTAAACCTACACATATGTAAACTAATGGATGTAAACCTACACAGATGTAAACTAATGGATGAAAACCTACACAGATGTAAACTAATGGTTGTAAACCTACACAGATGTAAACCTACACAGATGTAAACTAATGGTTGTAAACCTACACAGATGTAAACCTACTCAGATGTAAACTAATGGATGTAAACCTACACAGATGTAAACTAATGCATGTAAACCTACACAGGTGTAAATTAATGGATGTAAACCTGCACAGATGTAAAACTACACAGATGTAAACTAATAGATGTAAACCTACACAGATGTAAACTAATGGATGTAAACCTACACAGATGTAAACTAATGCATGTAAACCTACACAGGTGTAAATTAATGGATGTAAACCTGCACAGATGTAAACCTACACAGATGTAAACTAATGGATGTAAACCTACACAGATGTAAACTAATGGATGTAAACCTACACAGATATAAACTAATGGATGTAAACCTACACAGATGTAAACTAATGGATGTAAACCTACACAGATGTAAACCTACACAGATGTAAACTAATGGATGTAAACCTACACAGATATAAACTAATGGATGTAAACCTACACAGATATAAACTAATGGATGTAAACCTGCACAGATGTAAACCTACACAGATGTAAACTAATGGATGTAAACTTACACAGATGTAAACCTACACAGATGTAAACTAATGGATGTAAACCTACACAGATGTAAACTAATGGACTTGTTCACGTATGGAATGGAATACAGCATCATCTAAAAGTTATAATGAGTGTCATAATGAGTGTTGCGTTTCAGTCTGTGGTGAGACAACAAATCCAGCTCCGAAGTCCCACTTTACCTATGACTTTTGGCTTTTATAATGCATATTTTTTCCCATAAAGAATAACACTGACTATAACAATGACTGTATGCGTCATTCTCAAGGCAAGGAAGAATCCCGTCATCTGTTTCCTGCGCTGCCATGGATATCATGCACTCTTTAAGAGTTAATCAGACACAGATGAACAGAAGATATATCGCACATATGCACTGCTCTAAAGAGAGAGAGATGAAGATCATGTCAACCAGAGGTTAGTGGGAAGGATTCTGGCTATACGCACCATTTTATATTCTTTCCATGTTCTCTGGAAGTCCACACTACCATCTTCACGTCTTTGGATGACGGTCCAGCCTCCGCCCGCAGACTCCATGTTGCAGTACACCTGTTCGGAGACAGACACACTCACATTTTCAAAGTCGGAAATACCACAAACCGTTCATCTTGACCTCATGGATCTGCGTATCCTTATAACAACACCAGAGATCCCCATTAGCTCAGTGACTCCTCCAAACAGAGATTAGCGGAGAGGTCGAGGTGAGATCAAAGCTGTGGCGCACAGGGACACCTGGCTGTAATCTGGCACAGTCACCTCACACACACAGCTGAACACACACACACCAGCCTGCTTGCAATTAATCCAGTATCACTGGCTGGAGCAACAGCGAAACCAGATATTCAGGGGCAGGTTTATACAGCCTTTTCACACACATTCACACTGTAAACTTCTACCTCACCCGACCCTTAAAGAGCACTCATTATGTGTGTGAATTATCCCTCGCTATTATATATGGAGAAAAGGTCTGTTCTGAGAGCAGGAGAATAATGATAAATACAAATAATAATACAAAAATAATTCAAATCATACAAAAATTAAAAAGCAGTAAAAAAAAAAGCTAAAATAATAAAATAAAATAAAACAAATAAGATAAATGTAAAACAAATGTGAAATGCAAATGATAAATTATTAAATAAAATAAAAATAAATAACAAAAAAGAAAAATATTATAAAATAAAATAAATGGAAAACAAATGTGAAATAATAAAAAATGAAAAAAAATAATAAAATAAAATTAAAAATATACAAAATCAATAAATAAATAAATAGATATGAAATTAATATGAATTTATATGAATTATATGAAATTTATATATATAAATTGTAACAAATACAAAATGCAAATAATAAAATAAAATATCTAGAATGCTTTTAGTGTGATCCTAGTGTGTTTTAGTGTGCAATTTAGTGATTTTTGCAATACATGACATTTGTATGACATTTACATGATCTTATAGAGGTATGTCTTCAACATGACGTCTGTGTTGTGTCAGTACAGTAAAGTACATTAGAGTATGATCGTCTAATGTAAATCTGGGTCCAGTTCAATCCAGAGATGCACAGACTCCACGTCAGACCCCGAGTCTCTTCTTAAACAGAGCCGTTACATCTTCTATTAATGTGAGGTTTATGACACTGTATTATATCTGCGAACAGAACTCCTACCTTCCTGGTCTCCTGTGGGCTAATGTTGATCGTGTAAAATCCATTTTTCTGGAAACCAGCTTGGTAGAGGTCGGCACAGTCCCGGAACTTCCTCTCCTCGTCAGCTTGCTTTGTGCTGTTTGGCACCACTGAACACACACACACACACACACACACATACACACACACACACACACACGTCAGAAACAGCAGAAACACAAACCAACAGTGGAATAATAAACACAGCTGTTTAGATTGGTACACACACATCAGAAAGCGTCTGCGGATCTGCATTGAACCAATAAAACAGTTTCCAATCACTCTGGCTCATATTCAGCCAAACAGAACACGTCAACATGACCTCCGACTAATGATATTTTAATAAACTCCTCAAAACCTGGCAGGCGACAGATATTTGACAAGGTATTTATTATTTTATTTTATTTTATTATTTATTTTATTTTATTTCATTATTTTATATTTTATTTTATTTTATCTTATCTATATAATTTTATCTTATCTTATGTTATGTTGTTATTATTTTATTTATTTATTATTTTATGTTATGTTATTTAATTTAATTACATTTTTTATATTTAATTAATTTATTTATTTTTAATATTTTATTTTATTTTTCTTTTCTTTTATAATAATTCATTTTACTTATTTTATTTATTAATTTATTTTATTTAATTGAATATATTTTTAATTTTATCTTATTTTATTATTTCATTTTATTATTTTATATTTTATCTTATCTTATCAATTTTATTTTATTTAATAAACAAATATTTTAGTTTAGTTTATCTCATCTTATTTTATGTTATGTTTATTTTTATTTTTTATATTGTATGTATCTTATCTTGTCTTATTTTATTTTATTTAAATTATATTTTATTTTATAGTAATTTATTTTGACTTTGAAAATTTTATAATAATTGATGTCGTTTTTTTTGCATATACTGTATATGTATAGAAGAGTGTATAATCATGATTGACAGCGAGTATACAGTATTTATTTCTTCATCTTCTGTCATCATGTGTATTAAACTGCCCGTACCTGATATCTGTCTCACACAAACCCATTCAAACAGCTCAAAATATGTCAGCATAGCAGAAAATATCTCTGTTGTAAAATATTGCACGCTGTGGAATAAATCACGAGACCCCTTCAAAAACAAACCCTGAGTTAATGGAACAAACAACACACGGCAAACTCAAAATATTGGATCAGTTTTCATGCAATATTTCCAATCTGGTTAGAACTCTTTTGAGATTAAAAAGGACGAGTGCGTTATCAACCTAATGTTCTTCAGTGACTGACGTGTGTGTGTGTGTGTGTGCGAGTGTGAAAGTGTTTTAATCAAAGAGCCGATCTCTCCGACAGCTGCGTCTCTGTCCATCTGCACACAATTACACCGCCAATATTTTCAAACCAAGCAAGAGTCTGCGGACAAAATACTACAAGCTATAAATTTCCAGTTCCTGTTATAACAAGTGGTTTATATTTACCCACCGCGTCCCAGTTATATAGAAGGAAATTCCTTCCGATTCCCCTCTCCTCTTTTCTCCCACTGCATCTCAGTTTTCACACTACTGTTGTTTCTGTTTGAGGAGATGTCACTGCTAAGAGAGCCGTGTCAGGGATGTTTAGGCAGAACTTTGATCCCTGTCACGGGACGGAGGGCCTGGACGGGCAACCCTTCATTCAGGGATGTTATTCCTGCCGCTTCGGGACAGGATTGAGTGTCAGTGACAAGGACGTCCCGCTGTGATGGACTGATGGAGGGGAGCGTCTCACAGCAAGAGCTCAGCGGTGTCAGACCACGGCAATTTACCGCTGAGAGCCCAACACGACAGGACTGAGAGAGAGAGAGAGAGAGAGAGAGAGAGAGACATGACAGGACAGAGAGAGAGAGAGAGAGAGAGAGAGAGAGAGAGAGAGAGAGAGAGAGAGAGAGAGAGAGAGAGAGAGAGAGAGAGAGAGAGAGAGAGAGAGAGAGAGAGAGAGAGAGACACGAGCCACGCTCTGGGGCCATTCTAGGGTTTCAATATTAGGGGGGCTCAGCC
Source organism: Romanogobio albipinnatus (assembly GCA_023566225.1). Classification (NCBI taxonomy): domain Eukaryota; kingdom Metazoa; phylum Chordata; class Actinopteri; order Cypriniformes; family Gobionidae; genus Romanogobio; species Romanogobio albipinnatus. Next base: position 3,157,795 of record CM042261.1, on the reverse strand, counting down.
TCCAATGAGGGTATGATTAATATATATATATATTGTTTGGATACCGGGTTCTACACTACCTATCAAGAAAATCCCTGAATACTGAATTCATGTCTAATCATTTTAAATAACCAGCTAATATTCATTAAGAAGAAAAGACAAACTTTACACTCAGCTAAAGGATTGTTAGGAACACATACTAATACTGTGTTTGACCCCTTTGGCCTTCAGAACTGCCTTAATTCTACGTGGCATTGATTCAACAAGGAGCTGAAAGCATTCTTTAGAAATGTTGGCCCATATTGATAGGATAGCATCTTGCAGTTGATGGAGATTTGTGGGATGCACATCCAGGGCACGAAGCTCCCGTTCCACCACATCCCAAAGATGCTCTATTGGGTTGAGATCTGGGGACTGTGGGGGCCATTTTAGTCCAGTGAACTCATTGTCATGTTCAAGAAACCAATTTGAAATGATTGGAGCTTTGTGACATGGGGCATTATCCTGCTGGAAGTAGCCATCAGAGGATGGGGACATGGTGGTCATAAAGGGATGGACATGGTCAGAAACAATGCTCAGGTAGGCCGTGGCATTTAAACAATGCCCAATTGGCACTAAGGGGCCTAAAGTGTGCCAAGAAAACATCCCCCACACCATTACACCACCACCACCAGCCTGCACAGTGGTAACAAGGCATGATGGATCCATGTTCTCATTCTGTTTACGCCAAATTCTGACTCTACCATCTGAATGTCTCAACAGAAATCCAGACTCATCAGACCAGGCAACATTTTTCCAGTCTTCAACTGTCCAATTTTGGTGAGCTGGTGCAAATTGTAGCCTCTTTTTCCTATTTGTAGTGGAGATGAGTGGTACCCGGTGGGGTCTTCTGCTGTTGTAGCCCATCCGCCTCAAGGTTGTGCGTGTTGTGGCTTCACAAATGCTTTGCTGCATACCTCGGTTGTAACGAGTGGTTATTTCAGTCAAAGTTGCTCTTCTATCAGCTTGAATCAGTCGGCCCATTCTCCTCTGACCTCTAGCATCAACAAGGCATTTTGGCCCACAGGACTGCCGCATACTGGATGTTTTTCCCTTTTCACACCATTCTTTGTAAACCCTAGAAATGGTTGTGCGTGAAAATCCCAGTAACTGAGCAGATTGTGAAATACTCAGACCGGCCCGTCTAGCACCAACAACCATGCCACGCTCAAAATTGCTTAAATCACCTTTCTTTCCCATTCCGACATTCAGTTTGGAGTTCAGGAGATTGTCTTGACCAGGACCACACCCCTAAATGCATTGAAGCAACTGCCATGTGATTGGTTGATTAGATAATTGCATTAATGAGAAATTGAACAGGTGTTCCTAATAATCCTTTAGCTGAGTGTATATAGCCCCGTTTCCACCGAAATTACCCGGAACTTTTTTCCCCAGACCTGTTGCTGTCTGCGTTTCCATCGCGGTCTAAAGTACCGTGAAGATCAGTGCGGTGACTTCGCGCGTCGACTTTACAGCTCCCACTGGATTTCGTCCTTTGCAAATAAATTGAATAAAGCCTGAACCTCGTCGTCGGCCCATCGGTCGTATTTTTAAACTCCATTGTTGATTCAAATAGCAATCAACTCTTACTGCACGCACCGCAACAGACTTTTAAAAATAGTGGTTGAAATAAAATGCAGCGTCGAGTCGACCAATCAAAATGCTCCGTGAGCTCAACCAATCAGCATGTTCAGCGTCCAAGTCCCACCCCCGAAAGTTCCTAACCCCTACCTCACCAACTGGGCTGTTTTGAGGTGGAAATATTTACCCAGAATTTAATTTAGACCCTGTGGTCGAAACACACCGAGTACCACCACAAAGTTCCTGAGGAAAGTTCCCGCGGTGGAAACGTGGCTTTACTGTCATTTTCGAGATTGGCAATATGTGGGTAATTTTGTTGTAACATGTAACTTTAAAGGAAAACTCCACTTCTTTTGAAAATAGGCTCATTTTCCGACTCCCCTAGAGTTAAACAGTTGAGTTTGACCATTTTTGAATCCATTAAGCCGATCTGCAGGTCTGGCGGTAGCACTTTTAGCGTAGCTTAGCATAGATCATTGAATCTGATTAGACCGTTAGCATCTCGCTCAAATGACCAAAGAGTTTCCATATTTTTCCTATTTAAAGGTCCCATTCTTTGTGTTTTTTTGAAGCTTTGATTGTGTTTACAGTGTGCAATATAACATGTGTTCATGTTTCGCGTGTAAAAAAACACAGTATTTTTAACACAATTTACTCATCTGTGTACCGCTGTTCTCACGGTCCTAAAAACGGCTGATGACTTCCTTTATTCTATGAAGTCCCTCCTTCAGAAATACGTAACGAGTTCTGATTGTGCCAGCGGTTCCTGTGTTGTGATTCGACAGCAGCTTAGCGAACGTGGAAAGGTCACGCCTCTTAACGGGAGATATATGCGCTCAATGATCTCTACAGCGTCCCTGGGAAAGCCAAACAAAGGTGATTTGACTCCGGGATGAAAATAACAGCGTCTCGACGACATGGCGACAAACACACTCAAACGCAACACTTCCTTTTCTCCACGCGACACTTCCTCTTCTCCACGTGGGACAGCAACAAGACCACGCCCCCTTTTTTGCGTATTCTTGTGGGCGGAGGTTAGTCTGTTCTACTGTTCTATCGACGTCATTTATAAAGGAAGTACCAGGATGTAGTCCAAGCCAGCCGTTCGCTGTAGGCTTTGAAAGGGAACTTCTGTTAAATAAAATATCTCGCTTGGCATTGAACTTTGAGCTTTATAATTTTACAGGTATTATTTATGCTCTAACAGCAACATTACACACTAACTAAAGTTTGAACAATGGGATCACGAAGAACGGGACCTTTAAAACTTGACTCTTCTGTAGTTGCATCGTGTACTAAGACCGACGGAAAATGAGAAGTTGTGATTTTCTAGGTCGATATGGTTAGGAACTATTCTCTCATTCCTGCGTAATAATCAAGAGCATGGGCGTCACAAGGCCCTTTTTATAGAGTAGAGAATAGAACAGAGCGCACGTCAGAAGCAGAGGTGTGTGTGTTGATCTGAGCTCTCATTGGTCTGTCACCGCTCGTCAATGTCAAAATATTTGAGAAAACCAATCAAATCAGAGTAGGCGGGCTTTATGTTCACAGAAGCTGCTGAGGCTGAGCGTGAATCTTAGCAGCGCGACTCGACGTCAAGTGAGAGATATGAAGCTAAACTAAACATTTCATATCTGACAGATGCTTCTGGAAGTCAGAAATGTTAAACAAATGATAAAAATATTGAGCCAAATTATTAAACTTTTGTATAATTACGGCATTTTGATTTGAAATAGGCCTATGCAATGTCATTTATTATATAATTAACAAACAAGAAATATTAACAAAGTCATTTTCTTCAGATTAGGCATAAGATTAATAGTAATGAATGTAAATTAATAATTCCATTTGTAGCTCTCAGTAAATAAAAAAAGTTCAGCTTGTATTGGGCATAAAATTAGTAATGAATGTGTGCATATTGTGAATTAATTTAATACATTTAGTTACCTAGCTTTCCTGTTAGCCTTCGAAAAGGATTCATAAAACATATAAATATAAAATAAAAAATAATATATATATATAATGCAATATGCAGGGCCGGCCCGTGTCATAGGCGGAATAGGCAAATGCTAGGGGCGCCACTCATCTATAGGGGCGCCAAAATGTATTACTGATACTATTTTATTCATATTAATTTGAAATATTACCAAATAAAGCGCAAAAAAACTTAACTAAGTCCCCGCATCTTCCTGGTCCGCCTCATTAATCTCCCCCGCCGAGCTTGAAGTGCGTCAGAAATATAACGCGTGATCAGTTTAGCGTTGGGAATTTGTTGTGTCGCGCCGCCTCTCTAATACGCATCTGATATAGACAGGATTGCTTTCATTTTTTAGGGAGCTTGGCCGCTCGCTCCAGGTGTAGACACGGTTAAAGTTGCCTGATAATTTATGACGGATGGCCGAATTGTAGTGTCATAAAAAACAGAAGCCCTCTGATGCAGGGAAGATAAGGGATACACTGCAAAAAAATATCTTCTTACTTAGTATGTTTGTCTTGTTTCTAGTCTAAATATCAAAAAATTCTTAAATCAAGATGCATTTACTAGATAAGTAAATTTATATTTTGTCTTAAAACAAGCTAAATTATCTGCCAATGGGGTGAGATAAATAATTTTGTTTCTGATTGAAAGCTTGTTTCTTGTTTCTATCCCAAACAGAAATAAGATAATTCTTCTCACCCCATTTGGCAGATAATTTTGCTTGTTTTAAGCAAAAACTCACTTCATTTGGATTTTTTTCCCCCAGAAAACAAGGAAAAATATAATGTCATTTTACTAGTAAATACATCTGGATTTAAGAATTTAATATTTGGAAACAAGAAAAAAAATACTAAATAAGAAGAGCATTTTTTGCATTGTAAAGACAGAGGTAATGAATGACCAGTTTATCTAAATGCATAGTAGTAAAATACTAATGTTCGATAATTAATTCTAGTTTTATAGATGCAAGCAGCCGTTCTGGGTTCTCCAGAGGCCACAGACAGTGTGGTTTTATAAAAATAAAAAAAAATCATGTAATATCACTTTTTTAATAGCCTAATGTTTTTATTCTGCCGTTGTGCAGGTTTAAGGGGACATATGGCAATTTTATTTATTATTTAAAATAGCAACATTTTATGTAAATTTCACATTAAATATCTAAATTTCTCAGTTTAATTCATGGTGAAAACATGAATGTGCATAGTTTAGTGGAAGTTTGCTGCAATCTACTGGAAAACAAACACTTTTGCTAGTTCTCAATAGTTTGTGCATGAATGCAGATGCACTCTTGCTATTTGTGTTTAGGCTGTAATGTGGCGTAGGTGCTATTTTTGTATAGTTTAACTATCATCAGCCTTTAAATGTTTTTTAATAATAATAATGTCATGAACATAATGATGGGGTAGAATGGACTGGACATCATATAAAACAACAATAAAAAAAAACAAAAAAAACATCAATGCATTACAAAAATAAAACAGTACCAGTGTTTCCACAACTGAGACTGAAAACATGTAGTGCTAAACCTTCATACAAGGGGCACCAAGTCAAATCTTGCCTAGGGCAGCAAATTGGTCAGGGCCGGCCCTGTCAATATGATTAGCAATCATATAATAAAAAATATATTAATAATAAAAATAAATCAAATGAAAACCTAATGCTTATTATTGCCCATTTATATATGGGAAATACAATATTATTAACAATAAGATATAATAAAATTATAAAATAATAATAAAATCAATCAAATAAAAGCTTATAACTGCACATTCACTCAAATTTGTATGATGATTAATCAAAGTTTTTGCAAAGAGTTACAGAATATTTGTAAATATAATACAATATGATTAACAATCAAATCAAATCAAATAATATTAATAATAGAAATATTAATAAAAATAATGGTAATGACTGTACATTGAAATAAAAATATAAAAGAAAGAAAGAAAGACCGTCTAATGCTTATTATTGCACATTTAAATAAATATATGTGGAAATATAGTACAATATATATAACAATAAGATACAATTAAATTAATAATAATAACTCAAAGTCTGATGCTTATTATTGCACATTTAAATACCTGGAAAAATCTGATATAAAGTCGTTAACAATAAGATTAAATAAAATAATAAAAACAATTAAAAGTTATTGTAAAGAGTTATTGAATATTTAATAATAATATAAAATAAAATAACGCCTAATGCTATAAAAAATAAATAAATAAATAAAACCTAATGCTCATTATTGCACATAAAAAATATATGATTCATAATTAATCAAAGTTCTTGTAAGGAGATGTTTGTGTGACGATGGTGAGAACGAAACCGAGCCTGACGGCGTCTGGACGCTCAGGACCAGCTTCACATGAGCCGTTAAACAGTGTGTGTCCCGCAACATGTATTTACATTTCAGTTCTTGGGGGTTCAGTCGGGACT
>CM042261.1:3124279-3144279 GCA_023566225.1 Romanogobio albipinnatus | reverse complement strand
TAGTAGTTTAGTAGTGAGGAAATCTCACTAATGGACTATCACACCGATCACGGTCCCACGCTTGAGTTCTCTGAGCTCCTGAGAGCGGCCCATTCTATCACTAATGAGTGTAGAAGCGTCTGCAGGCCTAGAGCTTGATTTATACACCTGTGGCCATGGAGGAATTGAACACCTGAACTCAGTGATTTGTCCCAATACTTTAGCCAATATACACTCCCCTAAAGGATTATTAGGAGCACATACTAATACTGTGTTTGACCCCCTTTCGCCTTCAGAACTGCCTTAATTCTACGTGGCATTGATTCAACAAGGAGCTGAAAGCATTCTTTAGAAATGTTGGCCCATATTGATAGGATAGTATCTTGCAGTTGATGGAGATTTGTGGGATGCACATCCAGGGCACGAAGCTCCCGTTCCACCACATCCCAAAGATGCTCTATTGGGTTGAGATCTGGGGACTGTGGGGGCCATTTTAGTCCAGTGAACTTATTGCCATGTTCAAGAAACCAATTTGAAATGATTGGAGCTTTGTGACATGGGGCATTATCCTGCTGGAAGTAGCCATCAGAGGATGGGCACATGGTGGTCATAAAGGGATGGACATGGTCAGAAACAATGTTCAGGTAGGCCGTGGCATTTAAACCATGCCCAATTGGCACTAAGGGGCCTAAAGTTTGCCAAGAAAACATCCCCCACACCATTACACCACCACCACCAGCCTGCACAGTGGTAACAAGGCATGATGGATCCATGTTCTCATTCTGTTTACGCCAAATTCTGACTCTACCATCTGAATGTCCCAACAGAAATCCAGACTCATCAGACCAGGCAACATTTTTCCGGTCTTCAACTGTCCAATTTTGGTGAGCTTGTGCAAATTGTAGCCTCTTTTTCCTATTTGTAGTGGAGATGAGTGGTACCCGGTGGGGTCTTCTGCTGTTGTAGCCCATCCGCCTCAAGGTTGTGCGTGTTGTGGCTTCACAAATGCTTTTCTGCATACCTCGGTTGTAACGAGTGGTTATTTCAGTCAAAGTTGCTCTTCTATCAGCTTGAATCAGTCGGCCCATTCTCCTCTGACCTCTAGCATCAACAAGGCATTTTGGCCCACAGGACTGCCGCATACTGGATGCTTTTCCCTTTCCACACCATTCTTTGTAAACCCTAGAAATGGTTGTGCGTGAAAATCCCAGTAACTGAGCAGATTGTGAAATACTCAGACCGGCCCGTCTGGCACCAACAACCATGCCACGCTCAAAATTGCTTAAATCACCTTTCTTTCCCATTCCGACATTCAGTTTGGAGTTCAGGAGATTGTCTTGACCAGGACCACACCCCTAAATGCATTGAAGCAACTGCCATGTGATTGGTTGATTAGATAATTGCATTAATGAGAAATTGAACAGGTGTTCCTAATAATCCTTTAGGTGAGTGTATATCTAACAGGGAAGGCCATGGGTAAATATAACATTTATTATTTTGGGTTTATGTAAAAATTGTTTTAAGTTCACTTAAATTAAAAGTATTTTTTTTTAAAGCCTAATAAATGTGGAAATTGGGAGCTTTCAGTTATACTGTAATGTAACGTCATTAATGTTTCATAGAGACATTAGTATCAGTGATACTGGCCTTCATTCATAAAAAGATGCCATTACAACACATTTTTAAAATATGCTGTCTTTAAATTGTTTCTACATTAATTTGGAGAGTAGCTGAAATTAATACAATATCAAAATATTAAAAACTTGTGATTAATCGTGATTAATTACAGAAAAAATTGGATTAATTAGTTAATTTTTTTAATCGATTCCCAGCACACATTATGTTTATCATGTACATATAAGATATATATATATATATATATATATATATATATATATATATATATATATATATATATATATATATATATGAGTGTGTGTGTGTGTGTGTATGTGTGTGAGTAAGAGATCGTGATTGTGTTTATGTGTGTGATAATAGAATATGAATAATAGAAAATGGGCAAAGAGGCGGGACGTGGGCGGAGCCGAGGTGATGACTAACAGACAGCAGACAAACGGTAACCCACTTGTCACTCAAAGTGGCGACGCCCTTGGTTATGCAGAAGTTTAAAGCTTTATATAATGTAAACTAATGAGTTATAAAAATAATTCACCCTCCTCACAGTCGTCATGAAGGGCAAAATTAACCGTACAGACCAAAAGCACAATCTGTCCCAGACTGTAAACATGTGTTCTTCTGCTGTAAAGTTGGGCATTTTAACATGAGCTCAATGAGATTCTGCTCCTTCTGGAGTCTGCCTCTTGTGGCCAGTCCATGAACTGCAGTTTAAGTCTCTTCTGCTTCGGCTTCAAGAGAAACTGTGGGAGGAGCCGTTTGGTGTGGATCCAGGTAAAGAAAAGGTCCTGAGCCAAGAATCCCTGGCCTCATCAAGGCTTGATCTGATGATACGACAGAATATTTACAGTGTGTTTCAGAAAGGCAGAATAAAACGAGAGCCTGCATTACGGCTGATATGAATGCTCTATCGTTTACACACTCATAGCTTCAGGGATCAGTGAAAGTCTCAAAGGGATCCAGGTCTTAAATCTCAGTAACCTGACGCAAGCTGCGCTGGATTCACTCGCAAACTTCAGTCCACATAAAGAACATGAAAGAAAGCAATGATTTTAGATTGAAACAGGAGACTAACGTCTATATTATAGGATGAGGAATCCCATCAGCACTGGTAACCAAAACGCTACACATAAACATGCTCTTCTCTCGATAGGAATTCAGGCTGATTGGGACACTTTTTCCAAGTCATCTCAATGGCAAAAAGTGTCTCAATCGCCCTGAAATCACCCTATTTTTTAAATATGGATGCTTGTGTGCGTTCAACAACAGCTGGAGCGATCGCTGGGAATTAACAAACGTGTCCTGTCAGACTAATCGAATCACATGTCATTGGAACGTGCATCGCAAAATTCATCTTCACAGGATAAAGTTGAGCGGCGGGTCAGGGGACGGCAGGGGAGCTGAAGCCTGAGAGCTTGCGTGGTCAAGAGCTGAGAATCATTTTGTGTAATGATCTGTATTGTGGTTCTGGCATCACAGTCTGTATTTCCTAAAAATGACAGGCGACAAGTGAGATTTGAACATCTGTATTGGCAGATGAAACAGCAGCACAGTGAGCGGGGTCACTACTGAAGCTGAGAAATCTTCATTTGTGTGTTTTGTGCAACGTTGAGAAGTAGCAACACTATAAACATAACTATTATACACTCACCTAAAGGATTATTAGGAACACCTGTTCAATTTCTCATTAATGCAATTATCTAATCAACCAATCACATGGCAGTTGCTTCAATGCATTTAGGGGTGTGGTCCTGGTCAAGACAATCTCCTGAACTCCAAACTGAATGTCGGAATGGGAAAGAAAGGGGATTTAAGCAATTTTGAGCGTGGCATGGTTGTTGGTGCCAGACGGGCCGGTCTGAGTATTTCACAATCTGCTCAGTTACTGGGATTTTCACGCACAACCATTTCTAGGGTTTACAAAGAATGGTGTGAAAAGGGAAAAGCATCCAGTATGCGGCAGTCCTGTGGGCCAAAATGCCTTGTTGATGCTAGAGGTCAGAGGAGAATGGGCCGACTGATTCAAGCTGATAGAAGAGCAACTTTGACTGAAATAACCACTCGTTACAACCGAGGTATGCAGCAAAGCATTTGTGAAGCCACAACACGCACAACCTTGAGGCGGATGGGCTACAACAGCAGAAGACCCCACCGGGTACCACTCATCTCCACTACAAATAGGAAAAAGAGGCTACAACGAGTGAGTGTGTGAGAGTGTGTGTGTGTGTGTGTGTGTGTGTGTGTGTGTGTGTGTAAGTGAGTAAGTCTGTGTATGTGTGTGTGTGAGAGTGAGTAAGTGTGTGTGTGTGTGTGTGTGAGTGAGGGGTTGTTGAAGTGGGAGTCGAGTGTGTGTGGTTTTTACCCGTTCTTGTCATGGATCTTGTTGATTTCGTTGATCTGTATCATTAGCTGTTTCTCCAGCTTGTTGGTTGACAGTGAATTCTCCAGCAGCTGAATTTCCAACCGAGATGTCTGATTTAAAACCTGAACACAATGACATTCCAATAAAAATACAGTAATCCTTCCGCACAAACACAGACCTTAAAACCATTAGGTAAGTTAATACCACCTGAGCGGCTCCTCATAAACCGCCCCGTGTTACCGCAGGACCATACGGTAGCACTTATGAACAGCTATTCTCTCAAGTCAACCTCTTATTTGACAAATCAGCAAAACACAACTTTACTGCGTCCCTCTGTGTCTCATTGAAGCGCACAAGTCATAAAGAGATTTAGCAATGAAAACATTAGCATGATACATAAAAAGAGACTGTACGTCTAGTGTTTTCCTTGGCGTGTTAAGAGCCGTATTAAGGGGATACATTGGGAAAAAAAGATTGTGGTCTTAATGGAGCATGAAAAGTGTCTCGTGTGGAAGATACCTGCGTCTCGACATCGGTCAGCTTGCGCGTCTGCTCGGCCGTTTGGGACAGAAGACTGGTGCCCATCTCTAACATGGCCGCTGTGTGGTTGTGAACTGCACTCTGTTGTAACTGCACCATCTCTGTCTTCATATTGTCTTTAACGTAGTTCTCAATCTGCAGACAGCAAAAACAGAACATACAAATATTGTTGTTTCAACTTAAAACAGTACGTTTTCTTGACGCCTTCATTTTAAGTTCAGTCAACCCAAATATCCATGTTCACATTTCAAGTTGACTAAACGCAGCACGAACACTTATCTTTTTAAGTACAGTTTATGGAAACTCTATGAATGTTTTGTATTATATGACCAATTATAATCCAAGTGGCTTTTACAACAAACCTACATTTTGAAATGTAAAATGATATTTAAAGTGCCCTATTATGCTATTATTAAAATGTTAAAACTGCACATAATGTAATATTACATTTTTATTATAATAAAATGTTAATAATGTAATAATTTTCTCAAAATATAATACAATCTTGAGCTCATTATGTAATAGAAAATTGTACATTATGAGAAATGTATTACATTATACATCATAACTCACAAAAAAATGTCATATTTTCATTATTGTAAGTGTAAAAACATAAAATACATTAGTTTTCCTTTACAGTACATTTTTAAAAATCTAAATACAAACTACCTGTGAAATGCAACAGATTTTTCATTATTATTATTATTAATAATAATAATAATAATAATAATAATAATAATAATAATAATAATAATAATAAACAACACTTTTGTATTTTTAAAATGTACTGTAAAGGAATATCAATGCTTTATGTTTAATAAACATAATAATAATAATACTCATACTCATAATCATAATAATAATAATAATCACAATAATAATCATAAGCATAGTCATAATCATAACCATAACCATAAGAATGATAATAATCACAATCATAATCACACTCATAATAATAATCAAAACCATAATCATGATAATAATCACAATCATAATCATAGTCATAATCATAACCACAACCATAATCATAAGAATGATAATAATCACAATCATAATCACACTCATAATCATAACCATAACATAATCAAAATCATAACCATAATCATGATAATAATCACAATCATAATCACACTCATCATAACCATAATCATAATCACAATACTAACATAACTATAATCATAATCATGATAATAATCACAATCATAATCACACTCATAATCATAACCATTATCATAACCATAACCATAATCATAATTGCATGAATATTTAAATGATGCATTTCACAGGTAGTTTTTTTAAATGTACTGTAAGGGAATGCTAATATTTTTATTAATTATTACAATAATGAAAATATTGCATGTTTTTGGTGAGTTTATAATAATTTCCTCATAATGTAAAACTTATTACATTATGACCTCAATATTTTAAAAATTAAAAATGTCTCCTTCAACAGTTTCACACGCATTCAAGGTCAAAAAACACAATTATTCTCATAATCTCCAGCATCAGCTCTTCTCTCAGTGTCTGAAACGGTTCATTCGTAGATTCAGTCTCTCTCAACCCCGCCTCTCTGAGAGCTGCTCTGCTCTGATTGGTCAGAAAGCAAACGCTCATTATCATATCTGAATCTCAGCTCTTGACACACAGTGATAGGAACAGTAACGATGGCGTGGGTTTTACAGAAAACTTCTCCACATGAACAGCACCAACCAAACTCTTCCAGTCTCAGAGATGACTACAGTGAGTGAGGGCGGGGCTAAGACACGCTGTTCAGCCAATGGGGCGACCATATGCAAATGAGCTATGAGCAGGATGACTCGTTTCAGGCACAATAACTCGTCTTTGAAACTTTGTAGACGTTTTACATTCACAAACAGCTCAAAAAGCACAATACTAAAGGCCTAAACTAAAGTAAAAAAAGAGGAATCAAGCTCAGATGTCAACATGACCTCTAAAAGCCTGACATAACCGACACTCCAGTGGCTGTAAAATCCATTCAGAGGTAAAACACCCTTAACTTGACAACTCCAACAGTCCTAAAGACACTTTAACACCCAGAGCACATGGAGGGTTTGACAAACTTTTTAAGAGGCCAATAAAACGAAAGGAGACACCATTCCGCACAAGGACACAGGGGCAATCAAACCCACCGCAGTTATGACTTCCTTTAAAAAAGCCACACAGTAACTCTTTAAAGAAAGGACATTTCCACGTTGGCATCATTTTAAAGGAATGTCTTATCTACGCCTCTTCATGACGACCTGGAGCGGCTCAGTTTTAGGCGAACTCCAATAGAGCAGTAACGGCTTCTTGAAGAGCCCGTCTTGAAGGTAGATGGAAGCAGATGTAGGTCATTTGTTCAGAGAGGAAGAGATGTAGATATCTATAGCTAGAGGAGGCGCTCGGCTTTATCGGGAAGGCTTTCATTCTAATCTTCTGGCTGGAGAGATGACAAGACCAGAACAGGCTTTACAAACACGCCGAAACTTCTGATGATCAAACCTCGAGAGATGACATTGAGGTCATTAGAAACACGTTAGTTCATCACATCAGTTTCCGAAACCGGGAAAGAGTTCAGTTTTCCTGAAATGATTCAATAACACAAATGTACTTTATGTACTTACTCTCACTTTATTGACCAATGTCTTTGCGTCTGACCTGTAATGATCCTCAACCATACACTAACAAGAAAAAACTACTGGGTCTAGTACTGGGTTAGTCCATTTTCAACCCAACTTGGGTTATTTTTTAACCCAGCATTTTTTAGAGTGTATCCCTAATGTTTCCATTTGGTGTTTGGCGAGACTCTTTCTATTATGTGTGCATTTCAAATAAACTTCTCTTGAGTTTATTTACAGTTTCTTCCAACAGCTTAAACACAAAATCTGTTCATGTCCCACGATTTTTGAAACCCCTCACTCAAAGTGCAAAACTACACAGCAAATCTCCAAAACCATAAGCTATTTCTCAGGCTTTGACTCAGTTTTCAATTGCATAAAACACTTTTTTCTTTCAAAGTGCTACACACACATCTCTACCTAAAACACAAAAATCTAACAGGAAGTGACTTAAGCCGCGTTTCCACCGCAGGAACTTTACCCCGGAACCAGGAACTTTGGGGGGGAACTCGGTGTGTTTCGACCGCAGGAACCAGGGTCTAAATGAAGTTCCGGGTAAATATTTCCCCCTCCAAACGGCCCTGCTCCCGAGGTGGTACTTTTGAAAAGTTCCCGAACTTTCGGGGGTGGGACTTGGGCGCTGAACATGCTGATTGGTTGAGCTCACGCAGCATTTTATTTCAACCGGCATTTTTAAAAGTCTTTTGCGAGGATCGAACAGCGTTCAGTAAACATCAGTCTTACTCTTTCTGTCCGATGGCGCGCGTTCGTCTCAGCCATCTCACGGTCAATGTCCGTAATAGCTGATGATAACATACTTTGTCATATTTTAAATATAGCTTTACGAATACGCTTTAGTACCAGTGCTCGTCTCTTTTCCGCCGTTTTGTTAATGACCTCTTTAGTAAACCGATACATAACCAGCAAAAGCAGCGCTGCTTGCATCTCCTCCACTTGTTATTGTTGCAGACATGTATCGCGCAAAAATTATTACTGTCCGTCGCTGACTGAGCAGTCGCGCCGCGCGCAGTCCTACATCACCGGATTTGCCTAATCTTCCCGGTACTTTAGACCGCGGTGGAAACGCAGACAGTATCAGGTCTGGGGGAGAAAAAGTTCCTGGGAAAAAAGTTCCTGGTACAAATAGTTCCTGGTAATTTCGGTGGAAACGCGCGTTACTTTCCTTTTCCAAACACAACCGATCAAAATGCTACACTTATTCACCAGGTCAGGTGTTCTTTATTGTATTCTAAAGAATATATTTTTGGTTTACAATGTGTTGTACACTCTAAAAAAAAAAAGGTTCTTGGCTCGTAATCATAGGGGAACCACTTTTGGTGCTATATAGCACCATATCTTAACATGTTCTGTATACACTCTAAAAAAAATGTTCTATATGGCACCAAAAATGGTTCTTGGCTCGTAATCATAGGGGAACCTTTTTTAGTGCTATATAGCACCAATTTTGGTGCTTCAGTGGTTCTTCAGCGGTTCTTCAGAGGTTCTTCACCGGTTCTTTGACTAAGGTGCTATATAGCACCGCTAACTATGGTGCTATATAGCACCGCTACCGTACACTCTAAAAAAAAAAAGGTTCTATATGGCACCAAAAATGGTTCTTCGTCGTAATCATAGAGGAACCACTTTTGGTGCTATATAGCACCATATCTTAACATGTTCTGCATATGGTAGTGGTGCTATATAGCACCATAGTCAAAGAACCGGTGAAGAACCGCTGAAGAACCACTGAAGCACCAAAATTGGTGCTATATAGCACTAAAAAAGGTTCCCCTATGATTACGAGCCAAGAACCATTTTTGGTGCCATATAGAACATTTTTTTTAGAGTGTATACAGAACATGTTAAGATATGGTGCTATATAGCACCAAAAGTGGTTCCTCTATGATTACGACGAAGAACCATTTTTGGTGCCATATAGAACCTTTTTTTTTTAGAGTGTATGCTACTGTATACAATAGGCTTGCTACGATAGTCGGTGTTGCCGGTGTTACCGGTGTCCAGACTCAACACCGGTTACATCACTTGCCCACCGTGGCACCGCCCACCGTCTTTTTGATTTTTTTATAGTAATAAAATAATTTAGTTCAGTTAGAGAACAGACAATACAAATAAAAACTGAACGTATCTGCTTAATAAAGCAGAATCCGACCGTGAGTCTCGGCAGCGGCAGGAGTCATTCATCAGATTTAAGAGTGAGGAGCAGACTGAGATGATCGCGGAAGATTTGGTTTCAAAGCGAAACGTAAAAGCGCCTATTTAAGGGAGTTTGTCATTTGTTTTGTGGTTGTGTTTTTCATTAAAAATAATAGGCTAATGAACCCACAATTCAAGCAACCCGCAGCCGAATTGGCGCTAATTCAAAACTGAAAGTAAAATGTGCACGGCCGCACAGAGCGCGCATTGTTTACTTTCGCCTGGCTCCGCGCATTTATTTTTTGCCGCGCGCACCCTCGCGCTCGTGCGGGCGCGTCGAGTATAAACAAGGGGACGAACTGTCATTCATTCATGGTGTGCATCTCAATCATAGACTGATCAATGCTTGATCAGTGCCCTGACTACTGAACTAGGGAACTGATTGAGACGCACCCATGGCCTCACAGAGCGCGCATTTACAGACGAGCTGTCATTCACGGTGTGCGCGCACTGGTGCGTTTTCAGTTCAGAGCGGTAGTGTGCATGTTACTTTAGATTTAAAAGCCTCCGCCGGTGATACCGGTATTACCGTAATAATTTTTTTTTGTTTCTGCATTGCATTGGTGTTTACAGTATACTTGTTACCCCTCTCAGCAGATTACTTTCATTGTAGAATATTGTATTAAAATGTAGATGTAAGCCTATGAAAGACCAAAATGCTTTAGATTTAGAACAACAGTGTTTGCATGGTATATCCAAAAATGTACTATTATGAAAGAAGTGTTTGCCATTTGATGCAAATGCTTCATTCTGACATGCGTTTATGGCATTTTGGAGGAGATTTGAAGCATTTGGTGTGTGCATTTTTTTGAATTGTGTTGAGTTTTGGAAAAAGGAGGGTTTTGAAAACGCGTGTAAGCAGTTGGAAAAAACACGTTTTGTTACAAAATAAGATATATTAACAACGGTTCCCTCATTAACTTGTTCAACTAACAAGGTGCAACTGGTTCACATGTACATCAGGACCCGCCACCAAGTGAAATCTACACCCGCTGATGTGTGGCGGAAAATATCTGTCTATGAGACGCTTTAGCAAATCGACAGTGACATCAGAGTCGCCCACTCCATCTTTTCCAGGATTCCAGCTGGCCACTTATTACATCACGAATGATCCCTTGTGAATCCACTGAAGAGAACAGACCAACATCGAGTCGAATTGAAACAAGACTTCATCAGACCCCACGTCCGATTCAATTACAGTTCAAGGACCTGATTGCCACCATGTTGGGTTTCAATGGCACTCAAACCAAGAGTTTTATCATATTTTCCGCTGCTCTAGTCACTCCGACAAGCATTGCTTCGTATGAAAGAGTCCCTTGGCAAAGCATGTTCGTTTAGAAAATGGAAGTTGTGTCATTTTTAAAGTTTACGACTCCATCCAAAGATGACAAAAAAAATATTGGGGTTGAGATATGAAGTCATTGTGATATAGATATTAAACAAGAAAGGGTGTGGAGATATATCTCTTCACTTGCCAATATAAAACATGAAATCTGTACGGCAAACAACTGGGAACACACACACACAGAATTCAACCTGTTCCTGCTTTAGCCACCAGCGACTTGTCATGTAGAGTTAACGGGGATTAGAAAGCCAATGCCTTTGTTGTACGAAAGTTATACAGATACAAGTGTCTCTTTCCAATACTCAGCCAAGCCTTGATTGGAAGGAACACAAAGGATAAGAGCTGCAAGTTTTGCCGTGTCTGTGTCTTCCATTAGACTCTCTCTACGGACAAAATGTTTGACTGTGATCCAGTTCAAGAGCGGTTTGCGATCTGGCCAGAGCTTCGAGAACGAGTTAAGTCACCTTCACAAGGGTGTGGACGGTGGCCTGGAGAAACATTAGCCCACGGATTCTTTGCTGAGGGAATTTCACTTGGGTCGTGCCCTAAACTAGCGGGTGTCCTGTGTGGAACAAAGGAAGGAGAATCAAGATTACACAAACAGAAACGTTGTGTGAAAAACTATCAGAGGAAGCAGTAAAGGGCTTTAGTGGGTGCGTAGTTATTCCCCACTTCCATTCACAAATAAACCTGCCGACCCAAAGACAACAGATGAGGTATAGAGAGAGAAATAATCATGCTTTTAAAAGCCACACATATACTTTTGTCCACTGTAGTGGACGTTATATTTGAGTGAATTTCTCTGACATCATACATGTCACATGTCACAGTCGGGATGTCCTGTAAAGAGCACATTCAGGGCTTTGCAGAGATACCAAATGTTTGGAGGTTTCACCAGGACAACAACTCCTTCTTGGTCTTTAAAAACGGCTGACATTAATGTTTAGCACTCTTATGGAAATATGATAATATTTTTTAATTATAATTTAAATCGGATTAATTTTCAAATTGTTTGTTAAAAATCAACATCTCAGGAAAATGTTATGGGGTTTCTAATCAAAATTTGACTTTCTGTTACAAAACAGGGCATTGATTTCATAAATGACCACTGTAGTGGACACCAGGACTTGGAGATATAACAAGTGAATAGGGAAAGAAATTACATATCAATATTCCTATGAAATATTAGATATTAGATATTAGATAGGAGCACAGAGGATGCAGTTTCCATGGCACTGCACTCTGTGCTCACCCATCTGGACAGTAAAAACACCTATGCACGCATGCTGTTTGTTGACTTCAGCTCAGCATTCAACACTGTCATCCCATCCAAGTTAATTGCCAAACTTGGAGACCTGGGCATCAACACCTCAATGTGTAACTGGATTTTGGACTTCCTAACTGACAGACCACAGAATGTTCGATCAGGATCCACCTGCTCCACGTCCATCACACTCAACACTGGTGTACCACAGGGCTGTGTGCTAAGTCCGTTTCTCTACTCCCTCTTCACCTCCGACTGCAAGCCTGTGTATGGAACTAATTCCATCGTCAAGTTTGCGGACGACACTACGGTGATTGGTCTCATCAGCAACAACGATGAGACTGCCTACAGGGAGGAGATCCAGCACCTGGCCACATGGTGCACTGATAATAACCTGCTCCTCAACACCACCAAAACGAAGGAGCTCATCGTGGACTTCAGGAAGGAGTCAAGAGGCACACACGACACCATCCACATCAATGGAATGGCTGTTGAGCGTGTCTCCAGTTTCAAGTTCCTGGGGATCCACATCTCGGCGGACATGTCGTGGACGACCAACACCTCCAGCCTGGTCAAGAAGGCTCACCAGCGCCTCTTCTTCCTGAGGACACTGAGGAAGAATCAGCTCTCCTCGGCTATCCTGGTGAACTTCTACCGCTGCGCAATAGAAAGCATCCTGACCAACTGTGTGGCAGTATGGTATGGGAGCTGCTCTGTTGCGGAGCGCAAGGCACTGCAGCGGGTGGTGAAAACTGCCCAGCGCATCACAGGGACTCCACTACCTGCCATCGAGCACATCCAGAGGAAACGCTGTCTGCATCGAGCTCGCAGCATCCTCAAGGACTCCTCTCACCCAGCCCACAGACTGTTTTCTCTCCTGCCCTCCGGCAGGCGTTTCAGGATCCTCCGGACCAGGACCAGCAGACTTAAGAACAGTTTTTTCCCCAGAGCTGTCTCTTTATTGAACTCGAACCCCCGTTGATCCACTTCCCTCATAAACTGCAAACTCTCCTACCTCACACCTACATTCACTTTGTTATTTGCACTACTGACTGTTTATTACAATAACAACTGTTTACTTATGCATTTTGCACCACCATATCTTAACTGGAATATGCTCATTTGCACTGCCGACTGTATTTACAGTAACCATGTTTACATTTGTATTTTGCACCGTACTTCTAACTGTAATATGCAACCACTTTCCACTGCACTTTTACACTTTCTTTCGGATAGCTCTGTCCATAATTTATTGCACTAACTTAATCCACTGCTATATTCCTCATATTAGCCTAACATATTATTGTATACCTCTATCTGTAAAATTCTGTTCAAAGTAATAGCCATCTGTATATTATACTCATGGGCGTCGGAACCATTGTATGTGTGTGGGACAAGACCCACCCACTTTTTACGATCAATGATATTGGACCCACTAACTTTTATCGTCTCTAACATTCAGCACATGTCTGTTTACCTACCCCTAATCGATAAACACTTATTATTAAACACATGTTAGATGCTTTATTTCCACTTTTCTAATATTTTCGTCATTTTTATTGAAAATAAATGCCTTTCCGATCTGATTTGTGATGGGAAAAGGGAGAAGATTTAGCTCGGCGAAAGGCGGACTCGAACCGCGGGTCGATTTGTGTCAAAACTAGATGCCGTGCATCTTACCCCTACCCCTCTCAATGATATGGCGATTTCCGTAATTTTGTCTTTCCGAACTCTACGCTTAGCAAGCAAAGTGGTATATTTGTACTTATTGACATCTACTCCAGTAAAAAAATTCTGAGGACCCACCCACATTTTTTTTGCTTCCGACGCCCATGTTTATACTCATAGTACATATTCACCTGTACATTCTGTTTACATTCTGTTTATAGTAATAGCCATCTGTATATTTATATTTATTCACTGTATATATTCATCTGTAAATTCAGTTCTGTTTATAGTAATAACCATCTCTCTACTTATACATATTTATATATATTCAGTACATTTTTATGCCCTGCACTTACGCAACCACTGTATATCCTGCACTTGCTGCTATTGCACTTCTGGTTAGACCTAAACTGCATTTCGTTGCCTTGTACTTGTACTTGTGTAATGACAATAAAGTTGAATCTAATCTAATCTAATCTAATATTGTTTTGAAAATGTTGCCAATTATTACTCCCATTATTACACTTCTATTTTCATTACATGTTGCACCAAGAACACATTAATATGCACATTAGATGCAGTGAATAGATAGATTGTATTGAATGGGAAAATCCAAGTATTGTCATTTTACCCACATATTTCATAAAGTAAAATGGTATATCAATGCATTTCATTATATCTTTCATAACATAGTTCAGAATCATCTTTAAACAAAGTTTGTTTTAAAAAAATCCTGAAACCTAAAAATGTATTGGTGAATTAAAAATAAATCCCATTGTTTTTGCCTATACATCCTGGGGCCTATACCATGAAGCCGGTTTAGCTGGCTAGCCAGATATGTTTAAGCTTAATTTGTGCCAATCCTGGGTTTTAGTTACCATTAAAGTGGTTTGGCTTTTAGCTGTGTTCATCTCCATAGTAACTTGCGCTCCACGGCTAGCCTGCTCCAGGGCAGGTTATGTTCTGGATAAGAGATCTCAATCTGAAATTGGACCAATCAGCTGTGAGCAAAGTGACACACCTCTGATGCAATAAAGCCACTCCCCCTGCTTCTACTCCAAATTAAAGGTCACTACAGAGCAAATGGCTATTAAAGACTAAAGCGTCTGGCTATTAACAATGCTTATTTATAATAATAATAATGATAATAATAATAATTTTAAATGGTTTATTTATCATTATTTATGTACCCTCAATCAATTAAACATGTATCATTTTAGTTAATCAATCATTAATAGGCACTTAGTTAAAATTAATATAAATAGCCTATACAAATATGCTTTAAAATCAATAAATAAAGCTATAAAAATGACTACATGTGAGTTTAAATGTTCAATTCTCTCTCTATATCAACTAAACTAACTTCATAACTTTTACTTGCATTGACGAAGTAAGATTTTTCATTAAGTTGTTCTCTTTCATAGACAGCTCTTTTCTTCAGGCTGTGTAAATTTGTTTAAATTCTTAATTTTTCAATCGTGTAATATTCTGCAGAAGAGAGAAATGAATCTCGCTGCTTCTCTCACGAGAAGCGAATCTCAGTTTGACTGATCCACAGCGCGTGATTGGCTGTTCACTGCTGATGTCACAGCGAAACTCCGGATCAAAGCCTGAGTTGACAGAGAAAGCTGATGATCAGCATCATGGGACCAACAAAGCCTGAATAGATTGGTTTGGTTTTGTCAACTCGAAACTAATCCTGTAACCCTGAGTTTGTTAAACTACCATCATGGTACAGGCCCCAGGTGTCAACTACAGAGGACATATCATGACAAATGAATAAAATATAATTTTTCAAAAATGTTTTTTTTTTTTTCCATTTGTTTCTTATGCTCTAAACAATGTAATGACATGAAAAAATGCTAAATTCAAAACACTTTTTTTGTCTGGGTCCCAGGAGCATATAGAACTCTAGTAGCCTGACGTCGTCATACTCAATTCTAGTCAGAATATGAGTCTGATCTGCTCCGTTGGGCTGTGATTATGGGGCGTGTTTAAACCCAACCAGGAAAGACCTCAATTGCATAGACCTACAACCAATCAGAGCAACGGAGCGACGCATAATGTTAGTTGTCAAATGTCAACAGAACTCAACTGCACTGTGTTGCCAAGTCCGCGGGTTGAAGCGACCCCAATGATGTGATATACAGACCCAGGAATGCGAAATTTAGCAGCCGTGCCAAAATAACACATATTTTACCCCCAAATGCCATTTTTCCCGGAGAACCCCCCCACCCGGAAAGCTATTGGGCTTGTTTTTAGCTAGTTTTGAGTAGCAATTGGGCGAGTTTTGCTGTAAAAACTTGGCAACCCTGTCTGTGCGCGCTAGAATAAGTCACGTTAGAAGAAGAAGATGAGTGTAAACGATCTTTGCCGGTGTTGTAAAAAAGAATTTAAGGATACACAGAGTACTTACCAACACCATCATCATTTCTGAGAGAAATAGTAAAGGTGAACGCATATACGAACAAGTTCTCCGTTTAGGATTAGAACAAATTCAACCCAAGCGCCTTTGATGACGTGGATGATTACGTTACTGTTTATCATCTGTCCATCATCGTCTAAAGCCCGCCCTGACAATTTCATTGGTCCGAACAGTTTCTGTTCGGGCATAATTACTTCTCTACGGATCAAGTCCAGACCAAACTGCCCGTGCAAAATTTTTGGTGGGCGGGGCTAAGTTCGTCTGGCATCCAGGCTAGAACTCTAGGGTTCTGGACTCGATTTTAAAGAGCCAGAACAGGTTCTCTATAAGGATAAATGTCTTAAGAACTGTTCACACAGGGACGCCGACGTTTAACACCTCGTGACTAAACAAAGGGCCACCATAGCTTCTCTATGTGCTTCGAAAGGGTTGCAACCTCACCACTAGATGCCCCTAAAACTTACACACTGCACCTTTAAAAGCTTGAGCTCTAAATGCAGGATGGATTCCGATCGGCTGTCAGTTCTGAAAGTCATTCCAACCTGTGATGCGCGGGTTGATCCAAAATGAGTTACGAGTTACGAGTCATCCAAAAATATTTTTTATGATATTCGGGTCGCGGTCGGTCGGGTCGTCAATAAATCCTTATTTACCTTTTGAATGTTGAGCGTTATTAACTTTTGAATAAATGCTGACGCGGGACAAAATGCCTGATTTCCCAACACACTGAGCAATGCCATTGTACCATTTTAACCTGTTTGTGTTCCGACGTCCCGTCCGCGGGACATTGGAGTGTTTCAGAGGTTAAGCTATTTGACCGAGAAAATTCAAAAAATAAAAATAAACATGTTACATATCTCTGGAAAGCTGAGATTCTCGTGATTCGAACAATGTAAACCATTTTAGGATACAATCAACACAGCGGGTACAATCTGTGTCAGACCACCAACAGCCAAACAAACAAACATAAACTGGAAGAAACTCACCCTTGAAGCCTTCTGTTAGTTCACTGATCCATTACATTACAACAAAAATGGTTTTGTTGCACTCTCAAGGGTCCATACAATCCAATTCAGCGAAGTATTTAGTCCATAACATATTTATATATCAATAAGCATCCATGGAATGTAGTAGTAGCATTTCAAGTTAGCCGACAGAGCTATCACAACTTCGATGCATTCTATGGTCTAGTTTCATTTCACATGTAAACACGAAGAAAAATGTGATGTCAAAATGGCCGCTGACCCCTGAACTTTTGATAGACGGGTCATTTGAGCCAATCGGTTCATGATAGAGGTGTCACAAGGTATCAATAGCCAAGGAGCGCCTATCAGAGCAATGGTACCTCCCTCTCTTTGATTGACAGTAAATCGATCCAGTTGAAATGGATGATGGAAATGACTGACTTTTCTGATAGCCAATGAATTTCTGTAAAGAAAAATATGCAGCTTCAGTGGGACGAATCATTTGGTCATGCGTGAAGTTCATGCGCAAAGCACCATAGTGATTCGTGCGCCCGGTGCGTAAAGTTAGCATTGATCTAGATCACGAGTGAAAGAAGACAACAGGTGAAAATGAGAGGTGAGAGGTGAAAATTTGATAGGTGTTAGGTGTTATGTTAGGTGGGATCTGTTGTAGAGCACCCATAGTTTTTTTTTTGAGTAGATATATTTTCTTTGATTCTAAAAAATATAATTTGTAAATGGTTTGAAATGCATATAAATACATGTCTGTATATATATATATATATTTATTTTATAGTGTGAGTTCTAAAATTAAAGTGTTTTAATGCATAGCAGTTTTTTTGTCTCTTTATTTGTAGAAAGTTTGGTTTCAAGAATTGGAAAAAAAACCCACTATAATGTGTTTATACTTCAGTAACTATGTATCAGCAATTACTGACAGTGAATCTGGATAAGGTATATAATAGCTCTAAGTGTAACCTTTCATTAGAGCCCAAAATTATGACTGTAGAGTAAAGCATTCAAGAATATCAGCATGTTATGTGTCTGTGGTTACAAAGGGTCATTTGTAGTCTCCAAGGGGCCTTTTTTGGGGAGCGCCTAGACATAAACTTAGATAAACATGTGTAAAACACTCATTATCCAAGGTATTGTTATCAAATTTAAACTGGGTTTGGTAAGGCTTCATATGCTGTGATCCCATTGTGTTTTCCAGCTAATACCTCCCAGCTGGAGTTATCTGCAGTCATGTTGTTACAAAAAAAAAAATGTAGGCGAAAATTTTTTCCCCCTTTTTTGGTGTGTTCAAAGTTCTATTACTCTTAGTGAGACTTATAGTGATTCTAACAGTTCAGGAAGAATCCTCAAAGTGTCTCCTTTCAAAAGAGACCAAAACCATGCATATACTCCAAATGGTTCAAGAACAGCAAGCAATTTAATTTGGGGAGGCCTTTTTTTAGGCGTTGTTGGCAAAATTTGCATGAACGCTAACAGGTGTTAATAAAAAAAGCATATAGCTCAGTAAAGTCAGTTTTACAGTTTTTCTCGATTGCTAAAACACATTTCTTGAAAGCTGCTCTCCTTTTCTCTAAACTGAGAACACAAAACCCAATTTTCAAGCTACATTCACAAAACCTCAGACTCTTCTTGCAAAACCAAACTTTCACCTCAAAACAGTTCAATCTGTGCTCAAAACTGAACTATGTTGTCAAATCGTGCCCCGAGTCAATCAAAATTAAAAACACTACTGAACAGTCACTAAACACTACGTAGAAAAATAGAAAACACAATGCTCAGGACATGAATCTGGAGAAATAAATGTTTATTGTTCACTGCAGGCTAAATGCATGTTGCAAAACAAAAAAAAACCTGTGCATTTAGCACTTGTACAAAAATACAAAACAGAAATCTTATGCGTTTGCCACTTGTGTACAGTAAGCCCATGTAAAAATAAAGTACAAAAATATACATGGAATACTAGGCCTACAAACAGTTAGACCAACCCGCCATTACAATACTACAGTATATTGGTACAGTGATGTACTGAAACGTATATTTACTTACAGTAGACTGTGGTACAGTATATAGTATGTCATACAGTAATTGCTGTCAACATTTACATACTGTACTATAATGTCAAAAAAAGGTAATTACCTGTTCTCTTCTCTAAATCTTCGGATTATGGTGGACACAGTGAATCTACTGATGTTTGGTTGTACCCTTTGTCCAGCCTCCCTCATGCTCATACCATGGACAAGAACATGGTCAATCACAGCAGCTCTGATTTCATCAGATATTACTGTTCTTTGTCTTCGCTGACCACCTCGACCTCCTCTC
The DNA here is from genome assembly GCA_023566225.1 of Romanogobio albipinnatus. Lineage (NCBI taxonomy): Eukaryota > Metazoa > Chordata > Actinopteri > Cypriniformes > Gobionidae > Romanogobio > Romanogobio albipinnatus. The sequence goes on along the minus strand of CM042261.1, from coordinate 3,124,930 downwards.
ACACAAACTCTTCCTCTCAGATTTCTATCCATTGTAGGGCCTCACAAACCAGTGCTCTCTGAACTGGCTTACTGTATATGTTCCCTCACATCATTAGCCACAAGTGTGATCAATTTTGAGTTGTTGTGTTCAAGTGGTGACATCTGTGCTTTAATTGTGTTTGACTTTTGTCACCTGTGCTCACCATTATGCAGCACGGGTGCATCACAATGAAAATGTGTTGGCAAGTTGTGTCGAAACAGGTAAAAAGTGCTTATGGTTTTGCCAAAAGAGTGATTGATTCAATCAGTGGGTTCAGGCAACTGAGCATTTGGTTCAGACAATAGGGTTTAGTGTTTTAGCAATTGAGAAAAACTGTATGTATTTTCTGAGAGGGGGAGAGACGCACACCTCGATTAGACTGGATAAACACATGCAGCATCTTAATTGTTAAGAAAATGAAACGAAATAAATGGCTTTCCTGTAGCTCAAACAGTAGAGCGTGGCGCTAGCAACGCCAAGGTCATGGGTTCGATTCCCAGGGAAAGCAAGAACTGACTAAATGTGTACCTTGAATGCAATGTAAGTCACTTTGGATAAAAGCATCTGCCAAATGCATGAATGTAAATGTAAATAAATGAATAAATCAAGCCTGTATTACATAACACTATA
>CM042261.1:3101779-3116779 GCA_023566225.1 Romanogobio albipinnatus | reverse complement strand
CGGGAGAAATATGCCATAAAACATCACTCTGCCTCTTTTCATTTTCATTAAATATATATATTAAACATTAATAGCCACACAAATGTGGTCCAGGCAACTCCTACATTATCTTCACTGCATGTGTATTTAAATATCCTTAAAAAATAAAGTTATGAAATGCCGTCAGTCAAAATGATTTGGCAGACAACAAATGATGATTCATGAGAGCAAAGATCGGCCGTTAGATTAGACAAGACGAACCACTACAGGACATCAGAGCCAGCGGCAGACGACAGAAGGACTGGCCGAGGAGAGGCTGCTCTCGCCGGGGTTAATGAGCGCTGAGCGCCCGGTGATCGCCTGGATCTCACAACTCCAAAAACACAAGATTATTTATTTTAAACAGGCGCTCTCTTTATAACTAAACCACAGATTTGAGCTTTAAACAACTACATTCTCACCTGAAAAAGTCTTAAAACTACATTTTGTGCCACAATAGTAGTATTTTTTAATTATGAGGGGTTTCTCATCACATCACTTTACCACGTGACAGCAGCGAGCAGGCTCCTGATTGGTTAACGCGACACGAATAGACACCAAAGTTTTGATTTATCAACTCTGGCGTCAGACGCGAATTTGCTTCAAACGCGTGAATGCACAAAAAGCACCATTCACACAAGACGCTCAATTTGCGTCATTCGCGCCGCAGGACCTCTAGACGTGCGTCAACACGCCTTTTCATTGACTTAACATTGAAATCACTCACTCCTGACGCTCTATTCGCGGTTGGTGTGAACGCAGCATAAGTCCTGTAAGTTGCTTTGTGGCGGTGCATTATCTGCTGAAAGAGCCACAGCCAGCAGGGAATACCGTCTCCATGAAAGGCTGGACATGGGCTCAACAATGCTTAGGTAGGTGGGAAGTCACATCCACATGGATGGAGGACCCAAGGTTTCCCAGCAGAACATTGCCCAAAGCATCACTGCCTCCACCGGCTTCCCTTCTTCCCATAGTGCACCTGGTGCCATGTGTTCCCCAGGTAAGCCACACACACACACCCGGCCATCCACGTGATGTAGAAGAACACGTGATCATCAGACCAGCACCTTCTTCCATTGCTCCGTGGTCCAGTTCTGATGCGCATGTGCCACTGTTGGTGCTTTGGGCGGTGGACAGGGGTCAGCATGGGCACTGGTCAGCCCATACGCAACAAACTGAGATGCTCTGTGTATTCTGACCCCTTTCTATCAGAACCAGCATTAACTTCTTGAGCAGTTTGAGCTCCAGTAGCTCGTCTGTGTGATCGGACCACACGGGCCAGCCTTCGCTCCCCACGTGCATCAATGAGCCTCGGCCGCCCATGACCCTGTGGCCGGTTCTCCACTGTTCCTTCCTTGGAGCACTTTTGATAGAGACTGACCACTGCAGACCGGGAACACCCCACAAGAGCTGCAGTTTTGGAGATGCTCTGACCCAGTCGTCCAGCCGTCACAATCTGGCCCTTGTCAAACTCGCTCAAATCCTCACGCTTGCCCATTTCTCCTGCTTCTAACACATCAACTCAAGAGATGTTATTCACTGTCATAATGTTATGCCTGATCGCTCACAGTATTCGCAGTGATCATAGAACATAAGTTCATCTAATGCTAATGGATTGATATATTCAAGATTGCTTTGCTTACCAAACAATGATGCCAAGAGCGACGAGAACTCGATCCGCACAGGCTCTGCCAACTCAGGGTTTGTAGGGAGGATCAATCTCAAACTAGCACTGGACTCGACTTTGAACATTAAAGCAACTCATAAATCCATAATATCTTAATCATTGATCACCTTTTGGAAAGCGCGAGCGCTCTGTTCTTTCAGCTCATTTTCATCTGTCCAAAGGCCACTGTAATCGATACGGACTGATCTATAAATAGCACAAACACAGAGCGAGAGCCCATCTGATGAGACGCTGAAGGGTTGCACCAAACCCAATAAAGCACGGGAGGTAAGGGATGAATGTTCACCATCCCGTCGGAAAAACACAGAGTTACGTGCGGGACAGAAGGAAGATGGAGAGGCTGTTTGCTTTGACTCAGTGAGAGATGAGAAGACAGCTTCCAAGAGAAATGTTTGCTTTTGTCTCTTTGACTCTGGTAGCGTGAGGAGGAAATGTGCTTGTTATTATTATCAATACTCTGTAGTGTCCGTCTAGACAAGCTGCGGAGGGATTATTTGGTCTTTGTGAAGTGATTCAGCTCTAGAGCACAATGAGACAAAGCCAGGGTGTTTCATCAGCAACAGGCGTTCTTATGCCACAGGGATTCATTTTTATTGGTTATGGAAAGAACACAATATGACTATCTTGGAAACTTCTACAATGCCTTCATCTTCTTCCAACTTTTTAAAAGCATTTATATATAGAGTATAGATTGGTACTGTTTTACCATATTACCCAGATTTTCAATCTTGGATTATGAAAATTCATAATACTGTATATTAATACAAATGTCACGATATGATAATCTAAATGTACATTATTTATTGTTATATATATAATGCATGTATATACAATGTTTTATACTGTATATATATTATTTATTTATTAATAATGTCAAAAGTCATGTTTATTATATATTTATATACATATATACATACACACAAACTGTATATATAGTTTATTGTTTATATATTATTAATCATTTTATTTATTATTATTTGTTGTTTTGATGTACATTTTTATTTATTACAATTATGCATGTATAAAAATGCATTATAATATATATATATATATATATATATATATATATATATATATATATATATATATATATATATATATATATATATATATATATATATATATATATAATGTTTATAAATGCTTATATGTACATCAAAACAACCAATAATAATAAATACAATTATTGATAATATATAAACAATAAACTATATATACAGTTTGTGTGTATGTATATATATATATATATAATAAACATGACTACATTATTCATATTATAAACAATATTAATATATAAACAATATTTACAATTCAATGCATGTTTATACATGTATAATTGTAATACATGGCAATGAATAAGAATACATTATTAATAAATGTATATAAATATACATGTAAATATGTAAAATATATATATATTCTATTATGAATGTATATGCGTTGTTAGACACTAGTGAAGAAACCGCCTCAAAACCCCTCGAGTGTAAACTCTGATAACCCTGAAACGGCTTAAAATCTGCCCGTCAGTTTGCAGATACACGTACTATAAAGCGTATATCATATAGCATAAACTCAGATTTATGTTCCCTCTGCATTTCTCATGTGAAATCACACTGACAGCGGAGACATATTTTCCAAATGAGATTGTGTATGAATGTATATTTGCTCAAATCCTCGGATTACAAGACTCTACTCATATCTCTTTTGCCCGAGTTGGTTTTTCAAATGACTGTGATTTCCTTGAATTACCCTGATTAATTATGTGTATCTGGACTTATGGGAGAGGAAATGTCAGCATTTACCCGACCCCAGAATAAAAAAGAGAAGGCAACAACAAACAAACCGTACGGAGAGCAGTGATTCGCCCTGTACCAGCCCTACAGCAGACCTCAGGTTTCCCAAAATGAGAACTGATCATGGGAACGTCTCTGCCATGATGGATCACAGGAGGAATGGGACTTTCAATGGCCTGGTAATCCCCTTGGAAACATTCTACCCGCTTCGGAATCACACAGGGACATTGAGGAACATTATCTCAAAAATGTTTGGAGAGAGGTGTCTATTCCAGATTCTATTTTGGGGCGAATCTTCCCAAAGAATAATTTCCTTTCAAGGATATCCATGCCATATACAATCCAGAGTGTGGCGTGTTTGATAAAGCCCTCATAAATAATCCGACGAGGCTATCAGGGCAGCATTAAAGAGGACTTATTCTGTTCTTCTACAAAGTAGATGATTTTAGGCTCTACTATATGAGGCTCTACCTCATATCCTCCATTGTTGCGGCTCCTCTCTTCCCAGTCTGTCAGTAACGCTCTGTCTCTATGAAGCCCCTCCTTCTGAAAAGCACACTGTGCTCTGATTGGTCTGGCTGGAGCGGTGTGTTGTGATTGGTTTTTGGCAAATGTCCCGCCCCTTACCATAACCAGCAGCTTCAACACACGACTAAATAACTCAACCAGGCTCCGCCCCTTTATTCAGCATATTAATTATTATAAATGAGGAATATTGTGACGTTTTGGAAAACTATGAAGCCCCTCCTTCTGAAAAGCACACTGTGCATTGATTGGTTGGCTGGAGCAGTGTGTTGTGATTGGTTTTTGGGAAATGTCCCGCCCCTTACCATAACCAGCAGTTTCAACACACGACTAACTAACTCAACCAGGCTCCGCCCCTTTATTCTGCATATTAATTATTATAATGAGGAATATTGTGACATTTTGGAAAACTATGAAGCCCCTCCTTCTGAAAAGCACACTGTGCTCTGATTGGTCTGGCTGGAGCGGTGTGTTGTGATTGGTTTTTGGCAATCACACGACTAACTAACTCAACCAGGCCACGTCCCCTCTCTACACTGCAGACTGAATCTCTGAATCACTTGCACACCTCTGATTGGCCATTTCATTCAGGACATCAACAGATATGCTCTCCAGAATGCAAACACAAATACTGGAGCGTTTGCCAAATAGCCCTCACTCATTGGTTCCCACTATATAAAGAGAATAACTCCCTTTGGAGCGACATTGTAAAACATCATAATAGGTCCTCTTTAAGTCAACCACAGTTACGATGATGTCATTTAACCGTATGAAGGAATTACGGCAAGCTCTTTCGTCCTGCATGGCCCATTTGCACGTAGTCTGGATGCTTCTGGGTCAGTACAACAGTCTCTCACAGCAAAACTTGGCCATGGGACACCGATTGCCTCATTCCAAACAGTGGGCAAGGGTGAGGCATGCATCACTGTTACCATGGCGCCTCTGTCCCGGCCCTTTAAAAAAAGACATCACCAGAGCACCCAGCAGAAGCGGCCCCAGTGGGGATTTACACAGATGGCTAGTGCAGAACAAGCTAGCATTAGTGTTGTTGGGCACAAACTGGACGGAAGGCATTTATCTGCCTTGTTGAGCTTGGCATGGCGTATCTGCCCTATAACAGATGTGTTTGCTGTGGAAATACTGTATGAATGTGCTCACTGCAATTTATCACATGGTAAACTAGGATATTTACAGAATTTTAACACAATGTACTGGCAGTGCTTTGAGGCGTTATATGGCTGCCAAGGTATTTTGGCAAATTTGAAAGAAGACTTGGTTGTCTGTTTGTAATTCCAAACTCAATAACTAAGCTGATCACAAGAAAACCAAAACAGACGATCCTCTGCTGTCGTACAGACAAACACTATATTGCCAAAAGTGTTGGGACATCTGCCTTTACATGCACATGAGCTGTAACGCCATCCCATTCTTAATCTGTAGGGTTTAATATGGAGTTTGCAGCTCTAACAGCTTCAGCTCTTCTGGGAAGGCTTTCCTCAAGGTTTAGGAGTGTGTTTATGGGAAATCTTCTAGAAGCGCATTTGTGATGTTGGACGAGAAGGCCTGGCTCTCAGTCTCCGCTCTAATTCATCCCAAAGCTGTTCTATCGGGTTGAGGACAGGACTCAAGTTCCTCCACACCAAACACGCTCCTCCATGTCTTTATGGAGCGACGCTTTGAGCACTGGTCAGTCATGCTGGGACAGGAAGGGGCCGTCCCCAAGCTGTTCCCACAAAGTTGGGAGCATGAAATTGTCCAAAATGTCTTGGTGAAGAGTCCCTTTCACTGGAACTAAGGGACCAACCCCACCCCATAATCCCCCCATCCACCAAACTTTACACTTGGCACAATGCAGTCAGGCAAGTCTCGTTCTCCTGGCAACCGCCAAACCCAGACTCATCCATGGGATTGTCAGACAGAGAAGCGTGATTGGACACTCAGAGAACACGTGCTCTAGAGTCCAGTGGTGGCGCGCTTTACCCCACTGCATCCCACACTTTGCATTGCACTTGGTGATGTAAGGCTTGGATGAGCTGGAAACCCAGTCCATGAAGCTCTACACACTGTTCTTGAGCTCATCTGAAGGCCACAGAAGTTTGGAGGTCTGGAGCTCTTGACTTATGTGACCCTCAGCATGCGTTGACCCCACTCTGTGACTTTACGTGGCCTGTATATATATATATGCATATACATTGCATAAGGCATCAAAAAGGAGAACACAGGCGAGAGATGACAGACTCTAACATCTTTCTGAACTCTACGGACGGGGACTTGCTGCCTCACTCGTGGCTCTGCTCTGTCACACTATTCAACACGGTATAATTCAGAGCCCCCGTTTGTGTCTGCGCAGAGGGAGAGGGAGGGAAGAGGGGAAAAAAGGACACGAAAATAGAGTGACGGGAAGCGTGAGGGAGTAAGAGAAAGACTTTTGCATCGGTAGACAAGACCATAAATAAGTTGTATAAGAGAAAACGATTAAAACCAGATCTATCCACGCAAGCCTCTCGCTCTTCAACAGCCATTAGTGTGGCTCTGTGGAGCCTGTCCACCTCTCAGATGAGCACAGGAACACATCTATACATGACATGCCTGTGTCAGAATGCTGATACACAGAAAATCAGTCTTATAGACACAAGCCAGAGATCCACACACACACACACACACACACAGTAATGCATTCTCCTCATGCATTCTCTCAGCATTTTAAGAGGAGTGCAGAACAAGATGTGGCTTCCTGCCAATGTCTGACGGTTGACATCTACGCTCTTAATGTTCCTTTATCTGGACTGACTTTTAGTTTTATGTTGAATTACAGACCGCATGAAATGCACAGTTTCTTTTGACATTTCCTGTTGACGTATTTCATGATGAAAAGGTTTTCCCCTTTTTTTAAATACCCAACAGGCTTTATACTAGGACTGGGCGATACGGCCCAAAATATGATCACGCTATTTCTTTCCATATGCAATATTCATTTAGCATTAATGGGGAAGCCACATTTGTAAACTTGTATCGTTCACAACTAAACTCCACAGAGTGGCTACCTTTTAATTTAGGGTCCCATGACATCCATTTTATTTTCCCCTGAACTGTCAAAGCTGTTCAGACGTTGACGTACATCTTACCAACATGTGATTTATACAGTAAATTATAGATTTGTGTGACAGTGAGGCAGCAAGTCCCCATCAAGAGTGATGTCAAAAACAAAACAAAAATGTGGAAAAGAAGGGAGAAATTGTTATTGTTAATATTTACCAACATATTTTATAGGCCTACGCATCACTAAACAGTCCTTCCAGAAAAATGTGGCTTTTTTTGTGATTGTTGCAGCAAAAATCCTTGATTATGCGGCACTTTTTCTAAAAAAATGCGATGGAAAATGCGTGATATTTATGCAATTTTATGCGATGAAATTGCGGGAACTTGCAAAAACTGCGGTTTGATGAAAAAGAGAAAAAAAGCACTACATCACAGAAAGTGCTGGGAATATTTAAGTTCTCATCTTGTTTTATTGAAGACCTTAATAAACACACGGCTCAAATTTACAAAACATTGAGTCAAACAAGTTCTGTAGCTTTACAAAAGGAATATGCTACAACTTCTGAAGAAATGAATAAATAACTTCCTGTTTTACAGAGGTAGCTTTACAAAACAGACATTTGAGTGCTTCCAATGCACAGTGCAATCTCTTAAAGGGTTAGTTCATCCAGAACTGTAAATTCTGTCATTAATGACGTCCCCTCATGTCGCTGGACACCCGTCAGACCTCCGTTCATCTTCAGACACAAATGAAGATATTTTAGTGTAAATCCGACGGCTCAGAAAGGCCTCCATTGGCACAATGTACACTCTCAAGACCCATAAAAGCACTAAAGACGTCGATACAAAGTCCATCTCACTACAGCGGCTCTACAATAACTTTATGAAGCGACGAGAATAGTTTTTGTGCTAAAACCTAAATAACGACTTATATAGTGATGACCGATTTCAAAACACAGCATCATGAAGCTTCGAAGCGTTATGAATCAGTGAGTCGATTCATGATTCGGATCGCGTGTCAAACTGCTGAAATACGTGACTTTGGCGATCCGAACCGCTGAATCGACTCACTGATTCATAACGCTTCAAACCGCTGAATCGACTCACTGATTCATAACGCTTCAAACCGCTGAATCGACTCACTGATTCATAACGCTTCAAACCGCTGAATCGACTCACTGATTCATAACGCTTCAAACCGCTGAATCGACTCACTGATTCATAACGCTTCAAACCGCTGAATCGACTCACTGATTCATAACGCTTCAAACCGCTGAATCGACTCACTGATTCATAACGCTTCAAACCGCTGAATCGACTCACTGATTCATAACGCTCTGAAGCTTCATGATGCTGTGTTCTGAAATCGGTCATCACAGGGAAACTGCTTTGCTCTTTTGCTGTTATTTTTGTTGGCCAATGGGAGTTTGCGCTTCATCATGGTTTCACTGGTATCTATGGTTTCTCCACGGGGTTTGCAGCTTTTCGATGACGTTCACGTCGGGTAATTACGTCACTTCAAAGCGTTCCCATGGCAACAGGCGGAAATGGCGGCTCTTGTGTGAAGTAAACGAACATTTTTCAACTTTCTGCTAATATATATATGACTTTTTTGCAACGAAAATGCGGGGATTATGAAATCATGCTAGCCCCGCATATTTTGCACACAGAAATAGGCAATTTATGCGGCGAAAGTGCGGCGTATTGGAAAAAATGCGATCCCCGCATGAATATGCGGACTTTGGCTGATTATGCATTAAATCATGCGATCGCATAATCACGTTTTTCTGGAGGGACTGACTAAATGTTGTAAATGTTCTAAAAAAATAAAATAAAATATATTTAGATATTTCGTAAAATGTTTGTGCATTTCAATTTTTATGCATTTATTTTTTTAAATAGAATAAAAAATATTTAATATTTGTTATACTTTAAAAATATTGTAAAACATATTAATTTCCCCCAAATATTTATATAACTTGACAATTTTTTTAAACATATATATTATAGAAATATGAAATGTTTTCTATATTATATTATATATAGTTTATGTTGCTGTTTTCAGACTTCAGTCCAGGACAAACGTTACACAGGATTTGTGTGTGAATTAAAAAGTCTTAATTTGACCTTCCACAATTTAAAGCCTTACAAATGTCTTAAATTGGAGCAGAACGTCTTAAGTTTAATATCATGGCATTAAATTAGGGCCCTGGCAAAACTTGGACAGAATTACAGAATCCATTCATAGAAATGTAATTGACTATAATGCAGAATGTCACAGAATTTGTCCAATTTTGGATGAATAAATCAAAAGTCGGTCAGAACACTTAAAGGGACAGTACACACAACATTTAAATCCTGTCATCATTCACTCGCTCTAATGTCGTTCCAAACCCGTCAGACTTTCCTTCATCATATAAAGCCATTGAATCTCTTCAGAACATTTTGAATAAACCGATTGATTCGTATGGTTCAGTTTTACAATCTCTTTATGAATTTTCTGAAGTGCTTATACTGTCAATGGACAACAGACAGAAATCCTTTCCATTTCATTAAAAATATCTTCATTTGTGTTCCGAAGATGAACTAAAGTCAGTCAAATTTAAAGCAGAGTGCAGAAAAAATTCTAACAGAATAAACTATAAAACAAAAAATCAATAAAATAGATTTCATAGGGCTCTAAATTACATTGCATGCGCTGTAAAAATCATGTTCTTCAGGATTTTAGTTTTCCAGCACAAATATCAAACCATCCTTAAATCAAGACGAAATTAAGTCTTGTTTTCTGAGAAACTGAACAAAATTAAGTTAAAAAATAAGAGTTTATGCTTAAAACAAGTGCAAATATCTGTCAGTGGGTATGAACATTATTTACATTTGAATAAAGCAGATATTTGTTCTTGTTTTAAACAAAAAATTATAATATTGTGATTCTAACGGTTAAATGCTGTAAAAATGCAACGGTTAAAAGAAAGTTTGCGTACTTTATATGGTGAATAACTGTAATAGATCTAATGTCATTTTACAGTAAAATACTGTTAAATGTAGTTTTTGGAAGGGAAAAAGAACAAAAGGTCATTGTTTGATTTACAGTGGAAAACTGTAAATTGACATTCCCAGAATTCCTTCACATTTGATGTATTTTTGTTTCTTCTTAATTTTTTTCTGATCAGTGTACATTAGGGTTAATGTTACATCTAATGTTGTTAAATGTATGTTTTATGATGGTGTTTAGTGTTTGTGTGAATGACACTGTGCACCTTCTACACTGTAAAAAAAAATCCCCATTAAATTTACGGTAAAAAAACCGGCAGCTGTGGTTGCCAGAACTTTACTGTAAAAAATACGGTAGCAATGTTTTAGGTTACTGGGGACAGCACCATATAATTTAAAGGTTTATAATGTAATAATTACGGTTAAAAAAATATATTTTACAGTTCAAAACCATATAATTTAAAGGTTTATATTGTAATAATTACATGTACATTATAAAAAAATTACGGTAAAAACCCTATTTCATTAACTGAAATAATATTAAATTACCGACCTATTGAAATACTAATATCTGTTATTTACCTTTGATACTAACAAGCACCAATCACAGTGGAGATGAGAGTCACATGATGAATCAAAACTCATCACAAGCAGCTTTTAAGAGGACAATACTATAAAGAAGGTGCTCAGTCATTCATACAAACACTAAACACCATCATGGTAACACACATTACATTTTAAAAATGCAATAAACATTAATTTAACAACATTAGATGTAACATAAAACCCTAATGTACACAATTGATTGGAACAAACTAAGACGAAACAATTATTTCAACGAAAATACATCAAATGCGAAGTGTATTCTGGGAATGTCATTTTACGTTTTTTCACTGTAAATTACGCAATGACTTGTTCTTTTCACTTCCAAAAACTGTAAATTTAACTGTATTTTACTGTAAACTAAATCTAAGGTTAGTTACCATATATAGTACGGAAACGTTCTGTTAACCAATTAGCAGTTTTTCACCGTAGCATTTTTACAGTCTATTACCGTTAAAATCACAATGATTTTTTACAGTGTATACATTAGTATTGTTTTGATTGATCATGTGACTCATCTCCACTGTGATTGGTTGTCAGTATATATCAAAGGTGCATAACAGATATTAGTATTTCAATAGGTTGGTAATTTAACAGTGTTTCAGTTGAAAAATACGGTTATTTACTGTAAATGTACCTTAAATCTGTAAAACCTAAAATGTTGCTAAAACCTGTAAAGTTCTGGAAATCACAGCTGCCGCTTTTTTACCGTAAATTTGATGAAAAATGTGTATCTTCTTAAATTAAAAGGTCTTAAATTTACCTTCAGAAACCCTGTGTACAGCAGCTCCTTTGGAGGCTAGACCGTCCCATTGGACAACACTCGCTTCGTCCTTCGAAGGAACCTCTCAATATCTATTTCATCCCAAGAGACGATTAAAACTCACTGTGAACGTCTGAGTCAAGACCTTACCTGTGCAGTTAATGCTTTAAAGTGCCTCCATCACAAGGGTAATTGAACGTAAATTACACAGAGCTACTACTTATCGAAGCCGTAGCGTTTTCCACCTCTGATGGCATAATGTGGAACGATCTTTGACCCGCTACTATTAACCACGGGTTCAGGTTGCTTTCAGATTGATGAGAGTGCGGGAGGAGGTGAGGGGCTTCATATCGCCGTCTTCAGCAATTATACACAGGCCTTCCTGACAGACACACCCCTGGTACGAGGTGGAATGTGAGAAGCCTGGACGAGGGCCCAGACGAGGCACACATGACGCTGGCCAGGGTTCAGACGAGTCCCAGAGGGGCATACGGCCGGGGCGGGGGGGGTCTGTGGGTGTCACACCACTTGTGGCCGAACACGCTAAACCACAACGCAGACATAATATCCAACCACATGCCGCTTAGGAATGAAGCGCACGATTGTTCTTACAACCTAAGAAAACAGTTATTGAAAATCAGGACGTGACGACTAAGACTCCTCTAATGGAAAACGTCTGCAAAGGTACAACAAATTCTTTTTTAAAGGATTAGTTCAACCAAAACATTTTAATTCTGTTATCAGTTAATCAGCTTTAAGACGCTCCAAACGTCTGAGGAACACAACAAGAGACATTTCAAGAATTCTGCTGGTCGCTTTTCTCCATGCAAACGCACTGAAAGGACAGATGCACCGCTGAAGGATCATATAAAGAATGTTCTTTCTCTGTATTTTTATCTTGTTTTCCCTGTAGTGATGTCTAAACATTCTTAAATTAAGATATATTTACTTTAAATGCAAAAAAAATCATCTAAATCAGGGGTCTTCAACTAAAAGTGCTTGAGGTCCAGTAAATGAAGCCTCCTCACCGGCCGAGGTCCGGACAATTATATCCCTAAAAAACTATAATTTATGTTTATTGCCAGACTAAAGAGATTAGTGTAGATAGCATTTGTTCATAATTGAACAAAATATAATATGTTCTCATATGGACAAAACATGTCTGTTCATATTGATAAAGCAAACAGATAATCCTTCACTAAATTGATCTCATTGTGTTGTTGTTGTTCTGTCCTTTAAGTTGCTTTGGTACAAAATCTCTAAATTCAACCAGTAACCATGCCTGACAACAATATGAGGAACTAAAAATGCCTTCATGTCTAAATCTGCACTTCATTTCAACATTACTAGCAACTAAAGCGCTTTTTCCTGCTGAACTGAGAGACATAATAACAGTAAAAAAAATAAAATAAAAGTGCAAGAAACATTTTATTTAATGTTCCCAGTTTTGACAACCTCAACAGAATCAGAGCACATGAGACACACAGGCCTCAGGATGCAGGAAGAATAAATTCCATTCCCAACAAATTACACACCGATTCCCAACAAAGCACACACACACACACACACACACACACACTCACACTCACACTCACACTATATGTTGGTACACACACACACACACTGGATAACTCTCGATTCACTATACATTGGTGTTGTTCACATTATATGCACTTACGCACCGATTCCCAACAAAACACACACAAACACACACACACTCACACTGACACTCACACTCAGGGGCGTCGCACCCGTGGGGGATGTGGGTGTTTTAACACCCACACTTTTCCCGGTGAGAGGGTTCAACACCCACACTTTTTCTGCAGTTTTCCCGCAGTTTTGCACAAACGCTTTATATATTATAATATTAAACCGTTCGGTACGGCATTCACTGTTCAATATGCGCTTGTGAATTGGGTTGTTTTTTTTGTTTTGTTTTTGCAATGTGCCTGTGAGTCTACGCGCTGATATGAGATAATATCCAATCACTACACAGTGCTAGACACGCTTGCAATGCCAGTAAGGGCTGGTGTCAGAGAGTTATACTCACACAACACTATAGTAATTCACAATCACGAAAGTTCATTATTTGCATGCGTTTTAAAGCCTTGCCGGTTATTCGCGTGCTAGCGCACTAAACTTGATTACTGGACTAAGTAGTCTTACTGTGCTAATACTGTCAAATACACAACAAGGTTAACATAAACACAGTCGGTGAAAGTAAATTTGCGTGTGTCTGTATATTAGATGCACGTTGTAACGCGTGTGTTCGGGTGAAAAGTCGATGCAAAACACGGAGGCGGTTTACATCAAACTGCCCGCATTTTATTCTCCGCGGAACCCCCCACAAGGGTCCGGCACAAACTCCACTTCCGTCCACAGCATTACCCAACAAAAACAAAAATAAAAATGAATGTTAGTAACAGAAGACAGAAAATAAACCATACACATGGGAGCTCGAGACGCAGTGCGCGCGCGCACACACACACACACACACACACACACACATGGGCGTAGATTACGCGGGGGACGGGGGGGACGTGTCCCCCGCACCTTTAATAAAACGTAAATTCGTCCCCCGCACTCAGTGTTGCCAAGTCCGCGGTTTTCCCGCGGAATTGGGCTACTTCAACACAGTTGCCGCGGGCTGTTTTTCATGTCCGCGGGTTGAAGCGACCTCAATTATATGATATTTAGCCCCGGGAATGCGAATTTTAGTAGGCAAACATGCCAAAAAAACACATATTTAACCCCCCAAATGCGATTTTTACTGGAGATGCCCCCTGAAACGAGATTGGGCTTGTTTTGGGCTAGTTTTGAGTAGCAATTGGGCGGGTTTTGTTGTGAAAACCTGGCAACCCTGCCCGCACTTTACCGAGTCTCACCGGTCCAAGTCGACCCGCTCCGTGGGGGATTCGAACCGGCGTCTAGTCATACCGCTCTTACTGGCCTACGTCTGTTACACGGGCAAGTTTGATTACGTAGAAGCCAATGTGAATAAATCTACATGACCTGTCATTTTATTCGTATCCAAAAACAAGGCGCTCTGAACACCATGGAGTGCTAACACTCTCGTGCAACACTCCAATTCATACTCGAAGCCGGAGGGCGCCCTCTCACAGAAAGTCCAAAACGGATTCGTAGAAATAATCACGTTCCAAAGGCATTCACAGCGCTGAACCAGCAGCTAAATAAAGAGAATTATGACTGATGAAACGCGACGACAAACACATGATTTCGACATTATATGTGTGTGTTTTTCAAGCCATCTCAAGGTATTTATTGACAATAAAGTATATGAATAATGCAGTGCTAACTGACATCCTTTTTAATGTTTAGTATCTTCTGCTCACCAAGGCTGCATTTATTATATAAAACAGCTGTTTACTATGTAACTGAGCTAGTAAACGTGTAATTTTTTCCTGTGATCAAAGCTGAATTTTCAGCATCATTACACCAGTCTTCTGTGTCATATGATCCTTCAGAAATCATTATAATATGAGGATTTGCTGCTCAAGAAACATTTATGATTATTATAAATGTTGAAAACAGTTGTGCTGCTTAAAAATGTTGTGGAA
>CM042261.1:3084279-3096779 GCA_023566225.1 Romanogobio albipinnatus | reverse complement strand
GGCTTTCTTACCAGTAACAATCACATTCATGATATCCGAAATGAACATTGTCACACTCTAAAAAACTCTGGGTTGAAAACAACCCAAGTTGGGTTGTAAATGGACTAACCCAGCTATTGGGTTGTTTTAAGCAAACATTTAACCCAACCACTGGGTTAAAACAACCCGTTTACTGGGTTAAAACTACCCAATCTTTGAGTTAAAACAACCAAATTGCTGGGTTAGTCCATTTTCAACCCAACTTGGGTTGTTTTTAACCCAGCATTTTTTGAGTGCACTAGAGGCACGTAATTATCGATATAAAAGATAAAGGTTTTTACTACACTCTAAAAAATGCTGGGTTAGAAATTACCCAAGTTGGGTTGAGAATGGAGTAACCCAGCAATTGGGTTGTTTTAACTCAAAGATTGGGTAGTTTTAACCCAGTAAATGGGTTGTTTTCACCAAGCAGTTGGGTTAAATGTTTGCATAAAATAACCCAAATGCTGGGTTACTCCATTCTCAACCCAACTTGGGCTGTTTTTAACCCAGCATTTTTTAGAGTGTTGATATCAGTATTATTTCAGATACTTAAAATGGCTTTCTTACCAGTAACAATCACATTCATGATATCCGAAATTAACATTGTCACACTCTAAAAAAACTCTGGGTTGAAAACAACCCAAGTTGGGTTGTAAATGGACTAACCCAGCAATTGGGTTATTTTAACTCAAATATTGGGTTGTTTTAACCCAGCCTTCGGGTTGTTTTAAGCAAACATTTAACCCAACCACTGGGTTAAAACAACCCATTTACTGGGTTAAAACTACCCAATCTTTGAGTTAAAACAACCCAATTGCTGGGTTAGTCCATTTTCAACCCAACTTGGGTTGTTTTTAACCCAGCATTTTTTGAGTGCACTAGAGGCACGTTATTATTGATATAAAAAAAATAAAGGTTTTTACTACACTCTAAAAAATGCTGGGTTAAAAATAACCCAAGTTGGGTTGAAAATGGACTAACCCAGCAATTGGGTTGTTTTAAGCAAACATTTAACCCAACCACTGGGTTAAAACAACCCATTTACTGGGTTAAAACTAACCAATCTTTGAGTTAAAACAACCCAATTGCTGGGTTAGTCCATTTTCAACCCAACTTGGGTTATTTTTAACCCAGCATTTTTTAGAGAGTAGTAATACATCAATTATTGATATAGAACAATTGAATTTGAATGGCAGCCTATGGTGACATTTCACTAGTGAAAATACAATTACTAAGATCAAAAATTAGCATTTTAAAGGTGCACTATGTAACATTTTTTTCAGTAAAATCCAAAAACCACTAGGCCAGTGTTATATATTTTGTTCAGTTGAGTACAATATCCCAAATGTTTCCAACTATTTGTAAATCGTGAGAAATTGCTATTTTACCCGAGAAACCGGGACGTGTGAGGGCGTGGCCTGTCGATGACATCATATCTGCGTTCCCCTCGGTTTGCGGTTTTATTCTGCAGAAGCGCTTTCCTCTCACTGCAGTGTGAACAAGTGTCATAGCAGCCGGCGAGAGAACGCACAGAGTAACGCCATCCCATCATCAACACACTCAGATGTGTGTAATATGATCATTACCTCACACTCATGAGTGGAGGAGCGGAAGTGGCGCCCGCGACTGTGGCATAATAAAAGTCCCGCTGCTCACGAGGCATGTGTTGCGTTCATCTTATTAACAATCGCTCCAGCGGTTCCTCAGCTCCTCAACACTCGCTCCTGCTCTGCTTCAGACTACAGTAACGTTAATAATCACATCCACATGATTTCTGCCCGAGTCCTATCCCGAGTCTTTCCCACCGGCTGTGAGCTGAAGACCACATGTCCCAGGATTCTGCGCTCAAAGTGACATCATCAAACTACGCCTTTGTTTTGAAAAGGCGACCTCTAGTGGACGGAAAAGTTACATAGTGCAGCTTTAACTAGTGAAAATTGAATTGTTGATATCAAGAATTCATATCCTGGGAATGAATAAAAGTCAGAATGGGTTGCCATATTACAGGTATTAAAGTGGACCTCATCTGCTCATCTCTCTCTCTCAGTGTCAGTGTTCCTGAACTCCGGAAACGCCTCCATTGTAGTTTTGAGTTTTCCTCCGGGAACCAACACATCACAATATTCCTCATTATAATAATTAATACGCAGAATAAAGGGGCGGAGCCTGGCTGAGTTAGTTAGTCGTGTGTTGAAACTGCCGGTTATGGTAAGGGGCGGGACATTTCCCAAACGCCAATCACAACACACCGCTCCAGCCAGACCAATCAGAGCACAGTGTGCTTTTCAAAAGGAGTGGCTTCATAGAGACAGAGCGTTACTGACAGACTGGGAAGAGAGGAGCCGCAACAATGGAGAATATGAGGAAATAATCAACATTCAAGCAGCATATTATGGCCTATTTAAAGGAATGCAGTCTGCCACTAGCTCCATGTCACATGTGGGAGTCGTCAGGGGACTGGAAGTGATAGATCTTCACACTTCGTGTTCAAAGAGAACTTTTTCCGAGCTCATGTTTCTGAGGATAGTGCGTCTTGCCAAGCAGCACTTTAGATTTAAACGCACACATTAGAACCCTAGCCCTGTGAAATCCACCATTGTTCTGCTCGACCCTCAGTGTGTATATCGGTGACCAGAGTAAAACGGAAAGGTTAATCCCGACGCTCAAGAGGGTTTCCGTCACTGATGGTATTCATGAAGACTGAACCCTCTCTCGGCCACACAGCACGTCTGTGAAGCCCAAGCAGGGCCGAGCTATTTTAAGGGTGACTTCCTTTGTATCAGAGTTTGTTTTGCTGGTAGAAGAAGCCAAAAGCAACAAGCTGGATGAAGCGGAGTGAACGTTCACTTAACTAAAGCTCTTCCTTCCTGTTTCATAGCGTTTTCACGCAAGAGTGCCACATTTATCTGAGCGGCACAAAGAGACATCACTGTTTTCATTTTAAAGACCATTTTTCATACATTTTGGCTCTACTAGCGCAGGTTTTCATGCTTGAATGTTGATTATTTCCTCATATTCTACATTGTTGTGGCTCCTCTCTTCCCAGTCTGTCAGTAACGCTCTGTTTAGTTCCTGGAGGGCTTTAGCCTCCCTAATTTCCCACCCAGCCCCCCAAAAATTTGCAATGAACTCCTTAATCTGCCTCAGTCCCCTTTAAAACTCATAGGAAACCGGCGACAGGCTTTTATTTCAGTCTTTGTTATCCAGCGTGTTCTGCAATCCATAGCAGCGCAGCGTCAAAAGCAGAGGACAACATGTGCATTTATTGATAGATTTTTATGATATCTGCATCTGTGTAGCTCTTTGTCATAAGTAGGGCTGAACGATTTTGGAAAAAAATCGAATTGCGATTTTTTTAACCAATATTGCGATTGCGATTTAATATGTGATTATTTTTTAAACTCTTTATTTTCTGTATTATTCAACAATACATCATTGTATAGTAATGGTGGAAATCTTTAATTGGTACCTCACGATCCGATTCTGGGAGTCACAAACTTTTTTCCTTATTAATTATTAATATTAAGCTTATTAATTTATTAAAAACTTAAAATGTTTTTTATTATGATATATGTAATTATAAGCTTTTTGAAATTGTTGCTTCTTCTTCTGCAGACTTTACTCTCGGGTGTCAAGTGACCAGACTGTAATCGCAGCCTTTGCTGTTAGGAAATCGTGTTTTTTCATATCGCGATATTATCGCAAATGCAATTAATCGTTCAGCCCTAGTCATAAGTGTAGTTTACATGATATGATGCAGGAGCAAATCAAGATGCTTTCCATCCACATAATTCCCATTTATTTTATGAAATTCCTTTCATCTAAATGGCATGAGACTTTGTGACTGGTTTCAACACACGACTAACTAACTCAACCAGGCTCCGCCCCTTTATTCTGCGTATCAATTATTATAATGAGGGACATTGTGACGTGTTGGTTCCCAGAAGAAAACTCAAGACTACAATGGAGGCGTTTCAGGAGTTCAGGAACACTGACACTTTTATAACTTTTTATAAAATAACTCGGGGTGCACCGATATTACAATTTTGGCCGATACCGATAACCGATATATTGGCCGATAAATCTAAATGCAAATTTTTATATAATTTTTGAGAGTCTGATTACAAAAACAAAAGTCTCACCAATAAAATCCATGACCCAAGCACACAATTATGATGTTCTCATTATGGTTTTATGCAGCCGATATGACATATTGGAACTCTATTTTCCTTTCTGAAGTGATTTCAATCATATTTTAAGCAATTCAAACCCGTCATGGTGAACAGTGACATCTGCAGTGTCTCAGCTGATGGCTTTAATATATCAGCAAAATGTTCTTATTGGACCGATAACGATAACATTAAAGCATGTATCAGCCGATGCCGATATGGTGGCCGATATATTGTGCATCCTTAGTTAAAATGTTTTGCTTTTTATGTCATTTACACAATATTTTGTAGTATTTTAGTGAAATAGACCTTTACATATACTATGAAATATAAGGGTTTTGTTTGTTATATCTTGTTAAAGGGATATTTCACAAAAAAGGGATGCGTTCCAAACCTCTATGACTTTCTTTCTTATGTGTTGCATGAAAAATAAAGGTTCATTATTGGTGTCGATGGTTCAATGAAGAACCTTTAACATCTATGAAATCTGTTCATTGAGAAAGTGCCTGAATTGTTTTAGTTCATAGAGTGAAAATCAGTGGGATCCAAAACAACACTGGACACCATTGGCTTTCATTATATTAGCAAAGATCACTCCTCAAAATGTTCCCCAGAAGAAAGTCAGTCACACAGGTTTGGAACGACATGAGGGCGAGTAAACGATAACAGGACGGGAACTGTCCCTTTAAGGGATCATATCTGCACGTTTTGGTCATTTGAGTGAGTGGTGCTTTAATTAATAACTTTTTTATGTAGCCGATATGACAACACATGTTGCTCTGAACTGTATATTCCTTTTTTGAAGTGATTACAATCATATTTCAAGCAATTCAAACCCATCATGGCGAACAGTGCACATCTGAAGTGTATACAATAACACATTTTTTATCGCTTTAACATATAAATGTCTTTACGGATCATTTTAAAGCATCCTTGCTGAATAAAAGTATTCATTTCTTTCACTTTGATTACATGAAACCTGTGTAACCACCCTGTTCGAACCGCCCGCCCCAAGGGGGACTCGAACCCCGGTCCGTCGGCATGAGAGTCGGACACTCTAACAATGAGGCTAAAGGCTGCAACCTCTAGTGTCAGTCGCTAAAGCATCTCTTGAGATCAGAGGAGTGAGGTTTACTCGCACAGTAACTACTAGCTGCCCTCCATTACACTCACCCCCCTAAACCTCACTCCCATCCGGGTCACAGCACCAATGTAACCCCTCCTGTTCAAACCGCCGCTCCAAGCGGGACTCGAACCCGGGTCCGCCGGCATGAGAGTCAGATTCAGCCGGAACCGGGAACACTTCCCATAACACCTGATGTACTCATTACATCATCATAAGAATGGCATCTACGCTAATGATAGTCTCTCTGTTTTATCCCGAGGTTTACTGCAGTCAGCCGGATCCGGGCCGTATCCGGATCAGATGGTGGACCTGCGCCCACACATGACCAGCACATGACCCTGAAGTGTCTGCAGAGACCGTGTCAATTAGACTCCCCCTGCAACTGCCTCATCGACACGGCATCCTCAATAAACCCGTCTCCGGCGTGATGACTCTGATTGTTCGAATATTACAATTTAATAATTGTTTAATCAACACATCATCCTCAATAAACCCATCTCCGGCGTGTTGCCTCTGATCTTTCGAATATTTCGATCTATTATGACCTCTAACCTGTAAAGTTGCCAGAATAATAATCATACGCTGTTTGTTAATTGGCCAGAGGAGAACTGGCACCCCGACTGAGCCTGGTTTCTCCCAAGGTTTATTTTTCTCCATTAGGTCGCCTGATGGGATTTTGGTTTTCTTGCCACTGTTGCCTCTGGCTTGGCTTTCTCAGTTGGGGACACTAAATTTATCAACTAAATATCCAAATAAATCTAATTATTAAACTAAATTAACCATTAAAACTAAATTACTGATCTAATTACTGATCTAAAGCCCACACTGTCACTGTATGATAATTGAAATGAACTGATGACATCACCGTTTTCTCCAGAACGGCTATACGGCTGAATAAAATTCTGTTGCATTATTTTCCTGTTTAACACTGGGAAGCTGCTTTGAAACAATCTGCATTGTTAAAAGCGTTATATAAATAAAGTTGACTTGACTTAAAGGCTGCTGGATCCGGGCCGTCTCCAGATCAGATGGTGGACCTGCGCCCAGAGAAGACCAACACATGACCCTGAAGTGTCTGCAGAGACCGTGTCAATTAGACTCCCCCTAAAATTGCCTCATCGACACGGCATCCTCAATAAACCAGTCTCCGGCGTGATGACTCCGATTGTTCAAATATTACATTTGAATAATTGTTTAATCAATATGTCATCATCAATAAAACCCGTCTCCGGCGTGTTGCCTCTGATCTTTCGAATATTCCGATCTATTATGACCTCTGACCTGTCAAGTTGCCAGAATAATAATCATACGCTGTTTGTTAATTGGCCAGAGGAGAACTGGCACCCCGACTGAGCCTGGTTTCTCCCAAGGTTTATTTTTCTCCATTAGGTCGCCTGATTGGGTTTTGGTTTCCTTGCTAATGTTGCCTCTGGCTTGGCGTGCTCAGTTGGGGACACTACATTTTTTAACTAAATATCCAAATAAATCTAATTATTAAACTAAATGAACCATATACACTAAATTACTGATCTAAAGCCCACACTGTCACTGTATGATAATTGAAAAGAGCTGATGACATCACCGTTTTCTCCAGCACGGCTATACGGCTGAATAAAATTATGTTGCATTATTTTCCTGTTTAACACTGTGAAGCTGCTTTGAAACAATCTGCATTGTTAAAAGCGTTATATAAATAAAGTTGACTTGACTGCTTGTCAGTCGCTAGAGCGTCTCTTGAGATCAGAGGAGTGAGGTTTACTCGCTCAGCAACTACTAGCTGGCCTCCGTTACACTCACCCCCCTAAACCTCACTCCCATCCGGGTCATGGCACCAATGTAACCCCTCCTGTTCAAACTACCCGCTCCAAGCGGGACTCGAACCCGGGTCCGTCGGCATGAGAGTCAGACTCTCTAACAAGGAGGCTAAGAGCTGCAATCCTTAACATCAGTCGCTAAAGCATCTCTTGAGATCAGAGGAGTGAGGTTTACTCGCACAGCAACTTCTAGCTGCCCTCCGTTACACATGCACATTGAGTCCCACAGAAGAAGGAAAGCCATGAGGTTGAGTAAAGGATTAGATATCCGAGGACCTGGATAATACCTTTCTCTCACATGTAAAAGCATCCCTTCATTAAACAGCTGATAGTTTAAGCATGTGAGATTAGCTAAAGCATCCACAAGAGGCCAGTTTCCTGTAACAAATGATAAAAGATCACAGTGAATCCACAACAGTCTCCGTCTTCGGCCCATGCCTGCTTCTGGGATAATCCCTGGACAAACAGAAGCCACCTTTGACTGGACAAGAATGTTATCGGGATACGCTCTTCCCCCGTCCCGGCAGAATTCCTCCATCGACCCCACACAGACCCTCCGCACCTCCAACAACAGACCGGTCGCTATCTGCCGTCTTTCATCAGCCTGCGGCTCGAGTGGCATTACGAATTACTCCACCGTCATGGCTCACTTGATTAAGACAGATAGACCAGCGCAGACACTTCATCTTGTGTCCGATGAAATATGTTAACTGCATCCTCATGTTCCTCCAGCACAATTATCCCCAATGAGAACGGCCTTTCTTGTGCCATCCGTCCTGTCCAGAGCTACCCAACAAGACTTCTCTCCGCCATGATCTATCAACATCGTGTTTTTTCCTGCATTAAGTACGTCAGTGAGGAGGAAAAGTGGCATTAGTGAAGTTAGCAGATGTGCTTATACTCCTTTCGCTATATATTATGATAAGCCAGTGCTGTATAATTCAGACGGCATGCGCTGCCAAAACTGCTTTTTTACGAACTCTGACACATTAAATCCTACATGATAGCATGCGTGTCCTGGTAAAAGGCTTTTATTTTTCTTTCTTTCATGCTTTTGTTTTTTAGCCATTGCACCATCGTGTTATTTCAGCTGAAGCGCAGCCAAAAGAGATTTTGTATTCGTACAAGTGTCTGCAAATGCTAATCTGTAGCTGTTTTACGTCCATCGGTCAAGTCAAGTCAACTTTATTTATATAACGCTTTTAACAATGCAGATTGTTTCAAAGCAGCTTCACAGTGTTAAACAGGAAAATAATGCTATGAATTTGATTCATCCGTATAGCCGTTCTGGAGAAAACGGTGATGTCATCAGTTCATTTCAATTATCATACAGTGACAGTGTGGGCTTTAGATCAGTAATTTACACAGTCACTGGTGGAAAAGGGTTCAAATGTGCAGAAGAGGCTGGACAACTGAAAACGCTGGTCAGTTTAACTGATCAGGACAAACAAGAGACTCAAGAACAACCATCAGAAAACACACACACAGCCGTGGATGATCAGGGAACGACACACACACACACACACACACACACACACACAGCCGTGGATCATCAGGGAACCGCACGCACACACACACACACACACACACACACACAGCCGTGGATGATCAGGGAACGACACACACACACACACACACACACACACACACACACACACACAGCCGTGGATCATCAGGGAACGACACACACACACACACACACACACACACACACACACACACAGCCGTGGATCATCAGGGAACGACACACACACACACACACACTCACACACAGCCGTGGATGATCAGGGAACGACACACACACACACACACACACACACACACACACACACAGCCGTGGATCATCAGGGAACGACACACACACACACACACACACACACACACACACACACACACACACACACACACACTCACACACAGCCGTGGATCATCAGGGAACCGCACGCACACACACACACACACACACACACACAGCCGTTGATGATCAGGGAACGACACACACACACACACACACACACACACACACACACACACACAACCCCTAAACCTACCCATCACAGGAAACATTCTGAATTTTGGCATTTTTAATAAAACATTGTTTAGTGTGTTTTTAAAACTATTACATGTAAATATGAGGACATAAGAAGTGTCCTCATATTTCATGTTTACTTCATAATACCAGTGTAATACCTGTGTCATTATACAAATTTGTGTCCTCATAAATCACAAAAACAAACACACACACACACACACACCACCATGGATCATCAGGGAACCACACACACACACACACACACACACACACACACACACACACAGAGCTGTGGATCAATCAGGGAACCACACACACACACAGCCGTGGATCATCCGGGAACCACACACACACACAGCCGTGGATCATTAGGGAACAACACACACACACACACACACACAGCCGTGGATCATCAGGGAACCACACACACACACACACACACACACACACTGCCGTGGATCATTAGGGAACGACACACACACACACACACACACACACAGCCGTGGATCATCAGGGAACCACACACACACACACACACACACACTGCCGTGGATCATCAGGGAACCACACACACACACACAAACAGCCGTGGATCATCCGGGAACCACACACACACACACACACAGCCGTGGATCATTAGGGAACGACACACACACACACACACACACACAGCCGTGGATCATCAGGGAACCACACACACACACACACACTGCCGTGGATCATCCGGGAACCACACACACACACACACAGCCGTGGATCATTAGGGAACGACACACACACACACACACAGCCGTGGATCAATCAGCGAACCACACACACACACACAGCCGTGGATCATCCGGGAACCACACACACACACACACACAGCCGTGGATCATCCGGGAACCACACACACACACACACACACACACACACACACACACACACACACACACACACACACACACACACACACAGCCGTGGATCATCCGGGAACCACACACACACACACACACAGCCGTGGATCATTAGGGAACGACACACACACACACACACACACACACAGCCGTGGATCATTAGGGAACGACACACACACACACACACACACTCACACACACACACACACACACACACACATTCTGAACGGGTCATTTTAATAAGTTCAGCTGTTTGTGTGGACTATATGAAATCATCTTTTATGTGACATATATTATTCAGGACAGCACTAAATAAAAATATCATGCCTGTTGTATGATCTCATTTATTTTGTTAAAATTCACATTTCACAGATTCTGCAAGCGGTCCACACACCTCTTCTTGCAACTCTACATAGAGTGTGTGTGTGTTTTAGATCTGAATTGTTTGTCTGATGAAAGTCAGTGTTCTCTCCGTTTGCTTTTGCTTGTTTCTGTTTTAGGAGCGATTATCATTAACTATTTGCTGACCGGCCGGTAAAGTAAACCCATTATAATTGAGCTATAATTATAATTATAGTCAAATAAAAAAGAAGTTATGTGGTCATTTAAATGATCATCAGTGTTTTATTTATAATGCAGGAACGTATAAAATTACCACATAAATGCATGCAGCTATCTAAACAAATTACACTATATTTTTACATTAATATCTGAGGTCAAACTGTCCAAACACCACCAATAAAAAATGAAAAATATTGAAATATTTATTTTAATTAATTTAATACCACATCAGATTTATTATTATTATTATTATTATTAATATTATTATTATGTTTAAATTAAATATAACAAGTAATTTACTGTATATAAAATTATTTTGTCTGCTATTTATAAATAGTTTTAACTAGTGTCTTATTAGTATGCATATGACTAGAATATCGGCTGTTTATTAGTAATTATAAAGCACATATTAATGCATAATAACTAGTGTCTTATTAGCATACATATTACTAGTATATCGGCTGTTTATTAGTAATTATAAAGCACATATTAATGCATAATAACTAGTGTCTTATTAGCATACATATTACTAGTATATCGGTTGTTTATTAGTAATTATAAAGCACATATTAATGCATAATAACTAGTGTCTTATTAGCATACATATTACTAGTATATCGTCTGTTTATTAGTAATTATAAAGCACATATTAATGCATAATAACTAGTGTCTTATTAGCATACATATTACTAGAATATCGGCTGTTTATTAGTAATTATAAAGCACATATTAATGCATAATAACTAGTGTCTTATTAGCATACATATTACTAGAATATCGGCTGTTTATTAGTAATTATAAAGCACATATTAATGCATAATAACTAGTGTCTTATTAGCATACATATTACTAGTATATCGGCTTTTTATTAGTAATTATAAAGCATATATTAATGCATAATAACTAGTGTCTTATTAGCATACATATTACTAGTATATCGGCTGTTTATTAGTAATTATAAAGCACATATTAATGCATAATAACTAGTGTCTTATTAGCATACATATTACTAGAATATCGGCTGTTTATTAGTAATTATAAAGCACATATTAATGCATAATAACTAGTGTCTTATTAGCATACATATTACTAGTATATCGGCTGTTTATTAGTAATTATAAAGCACATATTAATGCATAATATCTAGTGTGTTATTAACATGCATATTACTAGGATATTGGCTATTTATTAGTACTTATAAAGCATATATTAATGCATAATAACTAGTGTCTTATTAGCATACATATTACTAGTATATTGGCTGTTTATTAGTTATTATAAAGCACATATTAATGCATAATAACTAGTGTCTTATTAGCATACATATTACTAGTATATCGGCTGTTTATTAGTAATTATAAAGCATATATTAATGCATAATATCTAGTGTGTTATTAACATGCATATTACTAGGATATTGGCTATTTATTAGTACTTATAAAGCATATATTAATGTATGATCATATCTGCATCCCTTAATCCTAAATTTAACAACTACCTTACTGAGTATTAATAATTAAAGCAGTATTTAGGAGTTTTTTGAAGCAAACGTTGTAGTAATAGTGGACTCTAAAGTCTGACCTAAATGTAATTCCCATCAACTTTGCATGAAGGTTATGAAAAACATAAACAGAAACCTCTCAATCATATGTTAAGTGTTGCACAGGGAAGCCGATGCTTTCAGATGGCATTAGAAAGCCGTGCTGTTATCTGCCAGGACAGTTAAAGTTCAGCCCATAATAGAAGGGCAGATCCTCCTCGCTCTTCCTTCAAGCACTCCCGGGGGTCTGTCTGACTTCCTGTCATTAAAGAGACAGCGCACCCGACTACCATCTCAGTGACTGACAACCCGCCATCAGCACAACGTGTGGAGTCCACCTG
>CM042261.1:2999279-3079279 GCA_023566225.1 Romanogobio albipinnatus | reverse complement strand
ATTTAGAACAAATTAATCTGGTGGGTTGTGACCCAAAAATGGGCCACAGGTCGCAGACAGCAGAGAAAAACAAGGCTATAAGAAATATAGTATCATTTTAATGTGCATCCTTAATCCCTATTAATAATTATAATAATTAAATATAGCTGCAAGCAGTCATTATCGGGAAAAAGCACAAAGAAGGAGACAAGACATGCCAAAATGGCTGGCAGTGTCAGATCAACGGCAGCAATGAGCAAATAAACACATTTTATGATAATTTTAGGCAAAAAGGCTGAAAAATGCATTGTAGTCAATGGGAATTTCATGTTTTGTTCTATTATAGCGCCACCAAGAGGCACAATCCCACAATTTTTTATGTGTCCTCGGAGGGAGCCCATACATGTGTGTGTCAATTTTGGTGAAAATATCTCATTTCGTTTCGGAGTTATAGACATTTATATGAAAAAACACATAAAAAATGATTGGCACCTGACTTTGATTGGATTTACTCCCCCTTACTATCAATATTTTGACATTTGGGCAATTGCGTTTAGCTATCGACCTATGTTTTCAAACTTCTGGCGCTGGTTTTGTCTCGATGAGACTAGCGGTTTCGAAGATATCAGCTGATGTTTTATAAGCGCTTAATTATCGCACTGCACAAACCATACGCCGAAACCTGGCAAGTCTCATATCGTTGGACTCGGCAACGATTCAGGAGTCTAAGGAGAGAGTCTCGTGTAAATAAGTCAAACACACCCAAAGTTATAAGCATTTGAAGAAGAAAAAAATATCCACTAGGTGGCGCTGTTTCGAAACTTTTCAGGCTCCTTCAGGGCATCGTGCTGATGACCCATACCGAGTTTCATAACAATCCGTTCATAGGTTCATAAAATACAGCATTTTAGCACATAATTCAAAATGGCCGACAGACAAAATGGCCGATATGGTCAAATTGGATATCATTCGACTCGGCATGCCGTCCTGAATCTAACAAGTCTTTTATGATTTTTGGACAAACGGTTCAGAAATTATATGCAAAAATAGCCAGTAGGTGGCGCTGCGCTGAAACGCAGCAAGGTGCCTCAGGTCATGCTTGTGATGACATGTACCAAGTTTGGTTTGAATTAAATAAAATGTTGTGGAGATATAGCCGTAAGCGTATTTTTGTCACCGCTACGTAAAATTAGTTTGCATGTTTATCAAAAACGATTTGACGAATCAACTTGAATTCCATAACTTTTTTGTCAGCATGGTCTGAAGATGATCTGCAGAAAATCAAAGCAGCGGCCTAGGAGGAGTTTGAAAAAGTAGGTTTTTCGGAAAATTCAAAATGGCGGGGAAAATTGTAATGACAGAAAATTACGTCAGTGTGCAATCGAATCGTCATGAGCCAAGGAATCAGAGGATTTTGTTTCTAGCCATTATGTGGCATTCACACCGGACGCAATTAGCGCAAATAATTCGCGCTAATCGCGTGAAGGTGGACGCTTGAACATTATGGGCCCTATTTTAACGATCTGAAACGCAAGTGTCAAAGCGCGAAGCGCAAGTAACTTTGTGGGCGGGTCTCGGCGCTGTTGCTATTTTCCCGGCGGGATAAATGGCTCTTGCGCCCGGCGCAAATCTAAAATGGGTTGGTCTGAAGTAGCTTCATTATTCATAGGTGTGGTTTGGGCGTAACGTGAATAAACCAATCAGAGCGTCATCCAACATTCCCTTTAAAAGCAGGTGCGCAAGTTCCATTATGGATTGCTATTATTATGGCGTATTTACCAGGCGCACGCCAGGAGCGGTTCACAGCCGAGGAGACTGATGTTCTTGTAAGAGCAGTGAAAGACAGAGAAGTTGTGTTGTATGGGGATGGGAGAAACCCACCCAAAATAGCGTCGGTTAAATAAATAATTAGCCTGAATAATTTGTAAGCTAGATTTATGCCTATTTATGCCTATTCCGTCATCTCTCTCATGTGTCTCTCTCATGTGATTTGCAAAAATAACTGTTGCATCTGTGTAGATTACATGAGCAAAGTGTATGCGCGTTGTGCACGCTATACATTATGGTCAAGCATGCGCCCTTAAAATAGCATAATGAACAACGCGCAACGCGCAACTGACTTTAGACTAGGTTTTTTCTGGTCAGTGGCGCAATTGTT
Organism: Romanogobio albipinnatus; assembly: GCA_023566225.1. Lineage (NCBI taxonomy): Eukaryota > Metazoa > Chordata > Actinopteri > Cypriniformes > Gobionidae > Romanogobio > Romanogobio albipinnatus. The sequence goes on along the minus strand of CM042261.1, from coordinate 3,077,142 downwards.
TAATGGAACAGCAAAATAGCACCAGGGATTGTTTGCGCCGGAACACGCCTCCTTTTTTGCGCTGAACCGCCCGGGGAGCGCAAGTTCATTCACTAGTTTAGCGACGTGCTTCTGTGGAGGGAAAAGCGCGCTTTGCGCGGGTGCAAAATAGGAATGACACATGCGTCGGTGTACAAAGTCAATTGCGCTGGGTGCAAGATAGGGCCCTATGAGTTTACTCGCTTCATTCGCGCGAATCGCGCGTGAAATTCGCATGTGACAAAACAACACAACTACACAACAGACAAGAATTTGCGTCATGGGAGGGGCTTCTATATGAGCCTATATGAGCCAGCTCGTCTCGGTCACTTGACGTCTTTTTTGTAAAAAATACTACTATTAATGTGTGACAAAACGTAGTTTAAAGACTTTTTCAGGCGATAATATAGTTGTTTAAAGCTCAAATCTGTGGTTAATTTATAAAAAGAGCCTATTTGAGCATTTTATCTGGCGTTTTCGGAGTTGTGAGATCCAGGCGATCAGTGACGTTCCGCGCTCGTTTACCCGGCGAGACCCGCCTTTCCTCGGCTAGTCCTTCTCACATTTGCCGCTGGCTCTGGCTCTTTTTTTCTGCTCCAGTCTCGTTGTGAAATGGCTGACATAGATTTTGTTGAGAGGGTAGCTGACTTCAGTGCTTTAAGTGGAAAAAATAAAGTGCCGGTACTCACCAGAGGGGGCGGGGCTTTGTTGGGGGCGTGGTTATGGGGGGATTTTTTAGTCAATAATTCAAGAAGGTCCGTATTTTAAAGCTCTTTCTAACTTGTTCTCAGCCTTAGAACTTACATATAGTTCTTGTAATTGTGTAAATATATAATTTGTTACAATAAGGGTTTATTTACAAAGCAAGACCATTGACGGCACCTAATTAGGCTACCATGCAGGCCAATGTTCACTTTTTTCTTTCTTTTTTCTAATCAAATAGCAACACAGTTAGAAACTATAGCTGGGTCATTCCTGGTATGCGGTAACATTTTGGCTTCATAAATGTTTGAAAAAAAAGTACATGATTTTCATGCTTTTAGCATTCTACCAAAATGGTGACATGTTTAACTAGTCGGAATACATATTGGTCAAGCTCAGGGACTAAAAAAATAATAATTATGGGTAGATTAATTGTTCAGACACGGGCCGTGAAGGTGTTCCACCCTGTTAGGGACATATACATAGTTATCACAAAATGTTAATAATGTAAAAGTTAAACAATAAGTTTTTCTTGGATAGTATATGTCCCTTATGCCATCATGGTATTTTTTTTTAATTCTTGAAACAATAACAAAACTATTATTGATGAATAAAATGTCTTGATTATTAAGAACAGGTACTTTTTGTACCCATTTTTGCCAACAGGATGGTAAATAATAAAAAATGTGTTCAAAAACATATATTGTATAGGCTGTTAATGATCCTCACCTCCCAAAATGAAACATAAGTATGCAAAACATTTAACGTTGCTGTCAAATTATTATTTAAAAAGGACTTGCCTAACAGGGTGGAAGACCATAACAGTGGATGAGTTTTCCCTCATTGTCCTGCATGATTTGCCACTGCACCTATATAACATGGTTTTATATATAATATTTATATATGCATATATGTGTTTATAGAATTTGCAATATACACAAAATACGATTTATTCTATTAGAATTTCCACCCTGTTAAGTTAATAGATCTAACAGGGCGGAATCAACAGGGTGGGAAATTTTAAGATAAGTTAGCCGTAGCTCTTTGAGGGATCAACGTTTAGCTAACTAACCTTTTACAGATAAACAGAACTTTTATAACTATGTCAGATATGTTTTAACATTTTTTTGACCGGACAAACATTCTTCATAACAGAGCCTAACAGGGTGGAACTTTAAGAGTGGGACAAGCAGGATAACATTTCAAAAACTACAAAAAAAGGTAGAGGTGAGAGTTGAAGCTTACTTAATTTTGTACGGTTGAATTCCAGCAGGAAAAACTAATTATGTAATTTCCTGAAAATTGTCTCAATGAAATTGTGGTCTTTTTTGGAAGTCGAGAAATACATACTAACAGGGTGGAAGATGACTTCAGGGACACAGTAAATGAAGACAATTGTAAAAAATAAAAATAACTGTAGTTTCACATGATTTATATGTATAACTAGAGGTAGTTTAGCCTATTCTATAACATAATCTAAAAATATTTTGAGTATTTTGAATATTTCATCATTTCATGGTTTATAGTTGTTGTGTAGTTGTATAGGCTAGTTGATTACTTTGCACTGAGGACATGATAAAATGTAATGCATATATCAATAAAAAGGTGTGCAAAATACAAAATAGTATTTTTAATACCTATTATATCTTTTTAAGTGATAAAGAAGACCTACATTTATAATTTAAGCCTTTTCTTATGTGACTCATTTTATAGAAAATATGAGTAAGTAAATCATAAAGACAGAAAAGTCACTGTATAACAGGAACGACCCAGCTACAACATGCGGCTGTTGTCATCGGTAGAAGTGGTGCCACTCTCGTCCTCGTCCGCGGCACAAGTGCTTTGTATTTTTACCATAGATTTTACACGAGCAGCTATGGTTGCGCATTTCCAACCCAGTCTCACGTGGCGTTTCACACACCCTCTCTCCGGACCACTTTGAGTTGTTGACACTGACAGCGGCAAAAGCGACGCATGCGCTTTTCACTTGTAAAACTCAAGGGTGTATGGGTAATGTAGTCTCTGCTCGCAAATGAGCGTACCGGTACGCTAAAAGCACGTTCTGGGCGCACGGAGAGGTGGCGGTATGCTCAAGAGCTATATTTGGAAGTGGCGGTACTGAGTACCGGCGCGTACCGGCCCACTTAAAGCACTGGCTGACTTTCTTCCAAGCAAGATCCTTTTTATTCCTGTTCCTGTAGTGATAGGATGATGTATCATACATAGGCATGTGCCGGTATCAAGTTTTCATGTTGCGATTAATTGCTGAAGCTTTTATCACGGTATAAGGTATTATCACGATATTGAAATTCGTTGCAAAAACAGTGTTTTCATACTATAACAGGTTTAATAACTTTCTTATAACAAAAGAACTGAACATTTAAATACAATAAAGAAATACACAAAAATGCATTAAGTAAACATATTTAAAACAGATTAAAGTGCTAAAGAATTATAGCTAAATGAACAATAGGTAACACTTTACAATAAGGTCTCACTAGTTAATGCATTAACAAAAGCGAATAGCTACATTTATACAGAAGTTATTATTCTTTGATAACGTATAGTTAAAAAAAAGCAACTGTTAGTTAATGTTAGCTCAGGTCCATTAAATAACAGTTACAGTTACAACTTTTGATTTTAATAATGTGTTATTAAATGGTGAAATTTACATTTAACTAAGATTAATAAATGCTTTAGAAGTATTTTCATTGTCAGTTTTTTAATGAATCAACTAATGTTAAATAATAGAGCCTTATTGTAAAGTGTGTGACTCAACAACAAAAAATCTGAACATATTCAAACAATATCTAGGGCATGTAGTCCAGATTAAAATATAGCCTTAAGTCTTTAAGTATTAAAGTATTTGGTTATGTGATGAGCACCATAGCGAATACAGAAAATGGTTTTGTTTACGAGGGTTACCGGGGAAACGGCTGTTTCTGCTGTTCCGTCAGCGCCCTCTGCTGTCAGAGAGTGAATGTGCACTTCAGCGCCTCCTTCACGCGTTCCGCCATGTGCTCATGCACGTTGAGTTTGTTTACATCAGTGTGCGTTCCTCTTTGACGTGTTCATTTTAAACGGTTGATGGGTAAAGTATTTTTTAAAAATGCATTCTAAGAAATCGAAATAATATGTAATAAATAATTATTTACGGTATTTTGAAGTGCCCACGGTAACAATATCGTGCATGTTCATTATTGTGATATATCGCATTACCGTTTACCGGCACATGTCTAATCACACAGATCCGGGTATCAACAAGCAGCCACGATTATCTTGTCCTCCATTGTTGTTGGGATTTTCTGCCTCTGCTTGTAAAGGCGTCACTACTAGAGCAAGCTCGTGATTGGTTAACGCAGTACGAAATATCCGGCAAAGTTCAGATTTTTCAACTTGAGCGATTAAAAACGCTCAATTCGCGTCATTCGCACCGCCTCAATCGCGCGAATCGCGCCGCAGAATGCCATTTCGCATCTCTGGATTGACTTAACATGTAAATCACTCGCGCGAATCACGTCCGGTGTGAACCATTAGGGTTCAAAAGTTATTAGCATAAACATGAGTGAACATTTGGACAGGTGAGGCATTGTTTTAGAGACTCCAAAATTGGTGTGATTAATGTTGGGCCAGTCCTCTATCTGTGTGCTAATTTCATAACTTTCCCGCAAACGGTTCTATGGGCTGCTATAGACTTCAATGGCGGAATAATAATAAGAAATCTAATGGATACAATAGGTGCCTTCGCGCCTTCTGTGTTTGGCCCCTAAATAATCGTGGTAATACCAATAAACTCAAAGTGCAGCAGTGATTCGGAGCACAAGCCACTCAAGCTTTGGTTTCCCACTGAATCAGAGCGTCTGTATTATGCTTGCAGTGTAGCAGGTCAAAACTTCAAAGACCAACATGATGAACACTCTGTGATTTGGCACTTACTCAAGTTTTCGGGGAAATGCACAAACCGTGCATATTTACACCGTCATAATTGATTTGTGTAATCTACACACCAAAGTCTCGGCTGGAATGTAAACACAGAACATGCTGCGAGAAAACAAACATCTTATTCACGCTGCCAGTTTGAACTGCTTACACTCCTAATGCGTTCATCACAGACCACATCATATATAATATCCCTGCTCACAAACGGATGTTCCCATCATGTTTTGAACATTTTAAATGTTCCCTTAAAACAAGTGCTAACGTTTTGAGAACATTATAGACTCTTTTCACAGACTGTGATTTAACGGTCATCAATATCGTAAATCCTGCAGCGTTTTTTGTATTTTCATTTTTTTTTTTTAAATGTATGTACATTTATAACACTAATAATTTGTATTTTCTTACTTTTGCATCAAAGTACAAAAATAGTTTCTACAGCGTCTATGGGAATGATGGTAAAAATGTACATAATCTCACTCTATTTTTTCCCTCTTTTTGAAAGTTGTAAAATCACTATTGTGGTGTTTTTCTTTTGCTATTTGAGCAAATAGGTACACACAATTTTTTTTAATGTATTCTCTCATTCACAACTACAATAGTTAACCCAACTATGACGACTTCCGCTCAGAGAAACCTGGAAATGTGAAAAGGGTCTATTAAAGACCAGATAACCGTGAACGAACGTTCTATTAACGTTACTGGAATGTTACTTTGAGAGAACCTAGCCAGAACATCCTTTAACTGACTGTTTTAAAAGGTAAAAGTCTTTATTGTACAGTGTCCTTGTTACATACAGTATACTACATGCACTTACTGTAGTAATAACAGTTAATTATGCACTATGAAAAAATTTGTTTCATGTGTTTGTGCTGCCATAAAATATTAAGTTTAGTCAACTCAAATATCCAAGCTGTCACTTAGTACTTCACATTTCAAGTTGACTTAACTTAAAATTTTAAGACAGCATAAACACTTTAAAAACGTTGTTCATGCTACCTTAACATTTTAAGTTGTCAACTTGAAAGGTGAAGTACTAAGTGACAGCTTGGATATTTGAGTTGAATAAACTTAAAATTTGAAGGCAGCACAAACACTTTTATGTAATTACAATGCAAACAAAATTGTTGATTCAACTTTAGGTGTTCGTGCTGCCTTAACATTTTAAGTTGTCAACTTGAATATTTAAAATTAAGTCAACTTGAAATGTGAAGTACTAAGTGACAACTTGGATATTTGAGTTGACTGAACTTTAAATGTTAAGGCAGCACGGACACTTTTATGTAATTACAATGTAAACAAAATTGTTTGTGCTGCCTTAAAATGTAAAATTCAGTCAACTCAAATATCCAAGTTGTCACTTAGTACTTCACATTTCAAGTTGACCTAACTTAAAATTTTAAGGCAGCACAAACACTTTACAAATTGTTGTTTCAACTTAAAAAGAGTAAGTGTTCGTGCTGTGCTGCCTTAACATTTTAAGTTGTCAACTTGGATATTTGAGTTGAATAAACATAACATTTTAAGGCAGAATGAACACTTTTATGTAATTACAATGTAAACAAAATTGTTGATCCAACTTAAAGTGTTCGTGCTGCCTTAACATTTTAAGTTCAGTCAATTCAAATATCCAAGTTGTCACTTACTACAACTTCACATTTCAAGCTGACTAAACTTACATTTTTAAGACAGCACGAACACTTTGTTGTTTCAACTTAGAAAATTAAGTGCTTGTGCTGCCATAAAATTTTAAGTTCAGTCAACTTGAAAGGTAAGGTTGTCCACTTGGATATTTTAGGTGACTAAACTTAACATTTTAAAGTAGCACAAACTTACTTTTTTCAGTTGAAACAAAACATTTTTACAGTGCAATTACATGCAACTAACCCTAAACCAAACACCAACCCTATCTCTAATTATAGAGTAAGTGCATGCTGTTAATTAATATTACTCAGTATTTAAAGTCCACCTGTAGTCAATCATTTTATCCCTTAAAACTCATCTTTGATCAACAAAATTACATATTTAAATGTTTTTTTCCCATGGAAAAATTTATTTCAATAGCTTGAATGTAACTCTACACCCGTGTCTCATTTAGTATGCACAGATGTGTATAAATGATCACAAAGCTCGCACCTTCACAGTGAATAAATCACCATCCGAATGCACGAGTTTTATCACTGAGGTGGCATGAAAATGTATTTTTACAGACGTCCACATGAGAAACAATTACCATCCGAATAGGGCTATAGACATACACCGATTAGACATAACATTATGACCACTGACAGGTGAAGTGAATAACACTGATGATCTCTTCATCTCCTGTTAGTGGGTGGGATATATTAGGCAGCAAGTGAACATTTTGTCCTCAGAGTTGATGTGTTAGAAGCAGGAGAAATGGGCAAGCGTGAGGATTTGAGCGAGTTTGACAAGGGCCAGATTGTGCTGGATAGACGACTGGGTCAGAGCATCTCCAAAACTGCAGCTCTTGTGGGGTGTTCCCGGTCTGCAGTGGTCAGTCTCTATCAAAAGTGCTCCAAGGAAGGAACAGTGGAGAACCGGCCACAGGGTCATGGGCGGCCGAGGCTCATTGATTCGCTCACGTGGGGAGTGAAGGCTGGCCCGTGTGGTCCGATCAAACAGACGAGCTCCTGGAGCTCAAACTGCAGTTAATGCTGATTCTGATAGAAAGGGGTCAGAATACACAGAGCATCTCAGTTTGTTGTGTATGGGGCGGCACAGCCGCTGACCAGTCAGGGTGCCCATTCTGACCCCTGTCCACCGCCCAAAGCACCAACAGTCGCACGTGAGCATCAGAACTGGACCACGGAGCAATGGAAGAAGGTGGCCTGGTCTGATGATCACGTGCGTGGCTTACCTGGGGAACACATGGCACCAGGTGCACTATGGGAAGAAGGCGTGGCGGCGGAGGCAGTGATGCTTTGGGCAATGTTCTGCTGGGAAACCTTGGGTCCTCCATCCATGTGGATGTTACTTTAACACGTCCCACCGACCTAAGCATTGTTGAGACCATGTCCAGCCTTTCATGGAAACGGTATTCCCTGGTGGCTGTGGCTCTTTCAGCAGATAATGCGCCGCCACAAAGCACAAATGCTTCAGGAACGAGTTTGAGGCGTTGACTTGGCCTCCAAATTCCCCAGATCTCAATCCAATCGAGCATCTGTGGGATGTGCTGAACAAACAAGTCCGATCCATCTCACCTCGCAACTTACAGGACTTAAGGGATCCGCTGCTAACATCCTGTTGCCAGATACCACAGCACACCTTCAGGGGTCTAGTGGAGTCCATGCCTCAACGGGTCAGCAAAAAGGGGACTGACACAATATTATAATGTAACAAGGACACCTGTTCAATTACAGTATGTGCACTTCCAATGTACTTACCCACAAGAGTACTGAGTAGTGTAAGGTAACTACATGGGTTAGGTTCAGAGTTAGTGTGATTACTACAATAGTATGTCCGTGCGCAACAGGACTGTAAAATAAAGTGCTACCATTTTCATAGTAAAACACAGACGACTCAAGCATGAAGGCATAAAGAAGCCGGCACACACAACGCCAAAGATAACAATGACAATTTGAACGTGCCGAGCTCTTCATTGTCTCAACCGCTCTCCTGCGGCTAGACTCTGGCAAAACATTTACTCACAGGGGGCTTTTCTGCCGATGACGGAGCTGAACCCATGCCAGCGGACTTATTCATCCATTTCACTGGATAATTACCAAGCGCTAATATGTCACACAGCCGCATTCTTCCGTCTTCAATGGACCGGTTCATCCCATCCATAACCGAGGCCTCTCAGTTCAACGGTTCCCGAGGGGGGAAACACAGCCTCATTGAAATGTGTCACACTAAAGCCCCTCGATGTCTCATTTGATAGCTCAACACGTCCAATTGAAAGTGGCATTTCAATGGCTGGTGCACGTTTTGAATGTTTTGTAACCATCTTCCTTCACAAATCCAGAAGATCAAAGATGTGTGCAGAGAAACGGATTGGCCTGCGTGACGAATAAAAGAAAAGAGAGTGTATGGCACTCGTGACGTCTCCGAGAGAGAGGGGAAAGACATGTTTAGTCTGCTTTCTTGCACCTCAGTGTAATTCTTCAGGACAGATGGCTTGATTGATTCTTTAAACAGCTCGGCGTGGCACATGCCGGCCGCGATGATGTCATGAGCTGATGGATGGATGAATGACACCAGATAGCGATTAAACTCCTGCTCGTCTCTGGCCAGATCTCTTGGGCAAAACAGACAGAGCATACTTGAGGTCTAGGTATGTCAAAGCAACTCTCTGTCTTCCTCGCCGATGCTAAAGTTCATCTCAAGTTTACGGAGCGTGCGCTCTTGTACCTGTCAATCAAAGCGGCATCGCTGTTTAGAGTCTTGATTACAGTGCGCTGATGAGGATGCAAGCAAGGGCATCACCACCTGCAACGTTATCATGCTGCGTTCACACCAAACACGAATAGAGCGTCTAGTTGGACGCTTGAACCTTTTGAATCCATTCGCGCATCCACAGCAAATTGGACACGCGTATAAATCAAGCATTTGAAGCGAAATAGACACAGTGAAATATGTCATAAACACCACTCTGCTTCTTTTCATTTTCATTAAAAATATATATTTAACATTAATAGCCACACAAATGTGGTCCAGGCAACTCCTACATTATCTTCACTGCATGTGTATTTAAATATCCTTAAAAAATAAAGTTATGAAACTTCTCTTTGCCCTCAGTCAAAACGATTTGGCAGACAACAAATGATGATTCATGAGAGCAAAGATCGACCGTTAGATTAGACAAGACGAACCACTACAGGACATCAGAGCCAGCGGCAGACGGCAGAAGGACTGGCCGAGGAGAGGCTGCTCTCGCCGGGGTTAATGAGCGCTGAGCGCCCAGAACTCCAAAAACACAAGATTATTTATTTTAAACAGGCGCTCTCTATATAACTAAACCACAGATTTGAGCTTTAAACAACTACATTCTCATCTGAAAAAGTCTTAAAACTACATTTTGTGACACAATAGTAGTATTTTTTAATTATGAGGGGTTTCTCATCACGTCACTTTACCACGTGACAGCAGCGAGCAGGCTCCTGATTGGTTAACACGGCGCAAATTGACGCCAAAGTTCACATTTTTCAACTCGGGCGTCAGACGCGAATTCGCTTCAAACGCGTGAATGCATAAAAAACAATGTTTTATTAACAAGGTTCGGGAGAAGCACGTTCAGATAATTGACACAGGTGGAGAGCACTCAACAATAGAGGTGTATATACGCAGCAGTCCTACCTCCGTTTGTTGACAGTTATCAGCAACCCTTCACCACCCCTTCTCCACACTTTTTAACTCTAAACCACTTGCATATACGGGGGGTACTCTGGGTTCGGGCCTAATTCCGAGCTCGAAGCCCTCCCCCCGGCCAGCACGCCAAATACGCATTAAATTACTCTCTACAAATTATATGTAAGTGCAAACTCGTGAAGCACCACTCGCTAGAGGTCTGCACAGGCTTTAAACTGAAGCCCGAACCCGGCCCGTACCCGAGATCCTTTAACTTGACCTGACCCGACCATTAAATTGACATGCTAAGCCCGAACCCGACCCGAGGTCCGTTTCTAACAGCAAATACCATTTTTGCAATATGTTGTATTTATAGATTGCTTGAAACGGTTAACAAATACATGTACAAACACAGGCACAGCAGCCCCATCAGAACAGCAGTAAGAGAAGAAGCACAGACTTACCAATTACGTTATATATATATATATATATATATATATATATATATATATATATATATATATATATATATATATATATATATATATATATATATATATACACACTCACCTAAAGGATTGTTAGGAACACCATACTAATAATGTGTTTGACCCCCTTTCGCCTTCAGAACTGCCTTAATTCTATATGGCATTGATTCAACAAGGAGCTGAAAGCATTCTTTAGAAATGTTGGCCCATATTGATAGGATAGCATCTTGCAGATGATGGAGATTTGTGGGATGCACATCCAGGGCACAAAGCTCCCGTTCCACCACATCCCAAAGATGCTCTATTGGGTTGAGATCTGGTGACTGTGGGGGCCATTTTAGTACAGTGAACTCATTGTCATGTTCAAGAAACCAATTTGAAATGATTGGAGCTTTGTGACATGGGGCATTATCCTGCTGGAAGTAGCCATCAGAGGATGGGGACATGGTGGTCATAAAGGGATGGACATGGTCAGAAACAATGCTCAGGTAGGCCGTGGCATTTAAACCATGCCCAATTGGCACTAAGGGGCCTAAAGTGTGCCAAGAAAACATCCCCCACACCATTACACCACCACCACCAGCCTGCACAGTGGTAACAAGGCATGATGGATCCATGTTCTCATTCTGTTTACGCCAAAATCTGACTCTACCATCTGAATGTCTCAACAGAAATCCAGACTCATCAGACCAGGCAACATTTTTCCAGTCTTCAACTGTCCAATTTTGGTGAGCTTGTGCAAATTGTAGCCTCTTTTTCCTATTTGTAGTAGAGATGAGTGGTACCCGGTGGGGTCTTCTGCTGTTGTAGCCCATCCGCCTCAAGGTTGTGCGTGTTGTGGCTTCACAAATGCTTTGCTGCATACCTCGGTTGTAACGAGTGGTTATTTCAGTCAAAGTTGCTCTTCTATCAGCTTGAATCAGTCGGCCCATTCTCCTCTGACCTCTAGCATCAACAAGGCATTTTGGCCCACAGGACTGCCGCATACTGGATGCTTTTCCCTTTTCACACCATTCTTTGTAAACCCTAGAAATGGTTGTGCGTGAAAATCCCAGTAACTGAGCAGATTGTGAAATACTCAGACCGGCCCGTCTGGCACCAACAACCATGCCACGCTCAAAATTGCTTAAATCCCCTTTCTTTCCCATTCCGACATTCAGTTTGGAGTTCAGGAGATTGTCTTGACCAGGACCACACCCCTAAATGCATTGAAGCAACTGCCATGTGATTGGTTGATTAGATAATTGCATTAATGAGAAATTGAACAGGTGTTCCTAATAATCCTTTAGGTGAGTGTATATATATATATATATATATATATATATATATATATATATATATATATATATATATATATATATATGTGTGAGAGAGAGAGAGAGAGAGAGAGAGAGAGAGAGAGAGAGAGAGAGAGAGAGAGAGAGAGAGAGAGAGAGAGCCTATGTGTGTGTGTGTGTACGTATGCATGCATTTCTGCGTGTGCTCTCTCTCTCTCTCTCTGCGCTCCTTTGGTCACAGCAAGCAGGCAAAGCACACGGCATGCAAAGTAGGCCTATATACAGCCGTTTAATTTTTCTTAGTTACAAAACCGAGCCTGACCTGAACCCGAGGCTGTTCATTAAACATTAGCTCGAACCCGACCCAAAACCCGCACATTTTTCGGGCCCAGGCGGGCTCGGGTCGGGTAGCAGACCTCTACCACTCACGTGTATCGCTCAAGACTCTCAATTCGCGTCAAATTCGCGTCATTCGCATGGTCACATCCATTGCGCCACACGTGAGATGGTGGTCCAGTGGGTTAAACCACTGAACTGATACACAGAAGGTTGCTGGTTCAATCCCAGCGGTCACCACCAGTGTGTCCCTGAGCAAGGCACTTTACTCCATGTTGCTCCCGGGGGATTGTCCCTGTAATAAGGGCACTGTAAGTCGCTTTGGATAAAAGCGTCTGCCAAATGCATAAATGTAAAAGTAAAATGCATGAAACACGTCATTCGCGCCACAGAACCTCCAGACGCGCGTCAACGCGCCTTTCCATTGAGTCGCATTTCATTTCCATAAGCATATTCCATCTTGCCTTCCTAACCACTGTAACATTCATTAAACAATCCAAGTTTCATCCGAATATAGGCAGGCCTATGAATAATTTTGAGATTTTTACAGATCGATGTACAGATATTCTCTCCACTGCACACATCTAATCAGTAGAATGGCATAAAAAATGTTTCTGAAGTGAGTATGAAGTAAATGCACCACACAAACTACGACTGGTGTGAATGGGAATTGTAACGTAGTTAAATCCATTCGTTTCCAGTAGCAGATTTGATTTATCTTTATCTTTTAGCACATTCTCCTTATCCTTCTTTTAAAACCAGACTTATCTGGCTAGCCCAGGGGATTTCTTTCTCATTTCCTTTATTTGTAATCATTGTGAAATGGGTTGACTGACAAAGGAAAGCTTCTAGGATTCCTGCAGTAATAAAACCTGTGCAGGAGCTCAGTCTGCGTGTGAAGCTTCACCCCCCCGGTGGCGCTGATGTACGATCTCTGCCCGTTCACAGCCAGAATGTTCCGGTTCTCAGCGCTGTCAGAGCTCGTAATCGCTCTGATCAAGACCGTAAAACAAGTGTTTGCTGCTGCTGGACTCTTATCTGCCCAGGCCACGGGAGGAGCTGCTCCTCAGAAGAGTGTTTACAGAGAATCTGGAGCCATCCTTCATCTGAGGTCAACACACATCTCCCGTACCTCCGCAGAACCTGCACGCGACAAAGACATGGACGGGGAGAGAAGAAAAACCTCTGGAGATGAAGTTTCCATTGAGGGAAAGTTATTACAGGAGAAGGTGAAGGTCAAAATATCATTCTTCCATCGCAATTTAAACCATTCATCTTTTCGTTTCAACTCTTCCAAACTGGGTACATTTGAATTTCGAAACATATTTGAAACATTTTAGTTCCGACTGCTAAAAACTGGTTACATTAAAGGTCCCATGGCATGAAACTTTCATTTTATGAGGTTTTTCAACATTAATATGAGTTCCCCTAGCCTGAATATTGTCCCCAAGTGGCTAGAAATTTTGATGGGTGTAAACCGAGTTCTGGCTGTCTCTCTCTGCCTTTGAGAAAATGACAGCCCAGACGAGCTGATCTTGAATTTTCCTGTTATGATGTCATAACAGGAATGGTTACCTCCCTTTCCTCCTCCCAGAGAATTTGGCACGCCCATGCGAGCGCCATATTTGTTTGTCCTCGAGAGATCATGGCTTGTGTGAGTGAATGCTGGCAGTTTCTCAGTGTTTGGATGTACAAATGAATCTGATCTGTGATCAGTGATTTCTGATGTGTAGCTAATTTTTCAAGTTCACACAGAACTTTATTATTCGTGCTGCGGCTTCTCTCTCTCCCGACAGAACGGTGTTTTCGTGTTTTCTATCCTGTGAGCCAGTGTTTTTGTACGTCCTCGTCGCGTCTATCTGTTCTAAAATGTGCATACAGTCGTGAGTTTCTGCTCAACATCGGCAGAGTCACATCTTTAGAGATAAACCTCACGCACGCCGAAGCTCGGGCTGCACTGACCGGTCGGCCTTCAACATCACCGACCCCCAGTACTGCATCTGGCCCACAGCGGAGGCACCAAACGCGGAGCGAGATTAAGCAAAAAGCGTGAGGATATCCGGGCTAGGCTAGCCAGCTATCCACACAATAAACTGGATTACATTCGATTACTGCTGTTGTGTCTGTGTTTGCGCTGTGTACTCAATACGCATCACTGACGCTTTTCATATGATAGGAAAATATCTAAAAATAATCTAACCAGTTCACCAAATCGGACTGAATCGTTCTAAGCGGTTCGCGTCTCGAGTCAGCGCTGGTCCATCATTTACTAAAGTTGCTAACTTTTTGACATGAGTGACAGTCCCTCCGACTAGAAATAAACTAATAACCTGAAGTATATGCTAGTAACTACAGCAGTTCACTGAACTGAGACGTGCTGAGAGAACTGATGAGAAGTGAACTCAGGTCTGGCAGACTCGTGCCTCGTAGACCTCGTTAAACCACGCCCCCTCCTCTACAAGATCTGATAGTCATTTCAAATGCAAAGATGTCAGCCAATCACAACAGTGGGCGTTTTTACTGAAGTCTCACAGCAGACACGCCCCTTGAAACAGGGCATTCAGCCAGAGGGCAAACATCAGTATAGAAAAAATGCCTTTTATTTCTAAATTATGACATTTTATGATGTAAAAATCATACTAACAATATAAGTACACCTCAGAATACATTATAAAATAATTGAAAAATGCCATGCCATGGGACCTTTTAAAAAAAAAGTAACATTTGTTAAACTTTTTAGTTCCAACTGCTAAAAACTGGTTACATTTCATATTTTTATATTTGTTCAATTTTTTAGTTCAAACTGCTGAAAACTGGTTATATTTAAATTAGTGGTGGGCCGTTATCGGCGTTAACGTGCTGCGTTAACGTGAGACTCTTATCGGGCGATAAAAAAAATATCGCCGTTAATCTATTCTCAAAGTTGGGTTGGGAGCTGGTCTATACTTCGCAAGCTATGATGACTTTCACCTTGATATTTTAGCGTGGATGCACACCTAGCCGAATTGCACTGGAGGGGGCGAGAGAACGAGTCTTCGAACCTGTGTGTATGCCTACTAGCGTTGTCAAAAATATCCATATTTCTCTATGTATCGATACTGAAATATCTGAAACGTAACAATACTCATTTTCTACAGTATCGCTATCAGCTGCGCTCTCCTCTCCGACCGACAGCGAGTGACACACACCGCCTCCTCTCACTCAGTCCGGTTAATCCTCTGAACATTGCGGACGGGTGTTCTGCTGGATTTTTCCTCATGACAGCGTGTTAGTGTTGGTGTGACCGGTCTGAATTTCGCGCAGGGTTGCACATAACGTTAACTCTACTAATTTCCGCAGATTTCGCGCTCGCATCTGAAGCGCACACACACATACCGTAATAAAGCCGCCTCTGACATACAAGTGCAAAAATGAGCTCCTTTTTCCAGTTTATTAATGGTCAAATACACTCAAAAATGTCTCAATGCCCATCTTGGTGAGTTTTAACGTAAACACAGTCGTAAGCAGCTCACAGGAACAGTGTTTGGATCCATGCGTGCGTCAGGTCTTAAAGGGACAGAAGTTATTTATTATTCAAACTACAAAAAGACAAGCGATCACTTACGAGCACACATATTCTGAATGCCTTCGGCAGAATTCAAATGAGCCATTTTAATCTAGATTAATTCCAAGATTACAGTGAGATTAATCTAGATTAAAAAAATTAATCTATGCCCAAAGATTTTTAAACACATTTGAAACATTTTAGTTCCAACTTCTAAAAACACACATTTGAAACTTGCAAGTGTGTCCTAGAATTCAAAATTGCAACAAAATTTTTTTAAATACTGTAAAATACTGTTAAATATAGTTTTTAAAAGTAAAAAAAAAGTAATCTTAACCATAAATTGACGTTCCCAGAATTCCCTGTGACGCCTCACATTTGCTAGTTTTTCATTTAAATGTGTATTATCAGTTATGTACATTATATGTTACAGGAATATTCTAAAGGTAAAAAGCTGATTTTATTTGGTATATTATTATTATTTCAACGAAATACAGTAGTGGCCAAAAGTAATGTCCGGAGGAGATTTATGTTTTTAATGACCCTACAAGTTTGATCAAACCAATGAAAATATGAGGAAAATATTTTATATATATATTTTTAAACATTTTAAATATGTTACAGGTTTTATTTTACTATGCAAATGAGTTAGTCAGTTATTCATATTTGTTGGTTCTTTCTTGTTTTTGCATATGTTCATAATTTCTTTGTATGACAGCCAGGGCAAAAAATGTGTTGTACAATGCGTTAATAAAATAAGCACAACTTTGCAATATGCTTACAGTATCTTTTTCATACACTCTAAAAAAAGCTGGGTTAAAAAATAACTCAAGTTGGGTTGAAAATGGACTAACCCAGCAATTGGGTTGTTTTAAGCAAACATTTAACCCAATTGCTGGGTTAAAACAACCCAATTGCTGGGTTAGTCCATTTTTAACCCAGCATTTGGGTTGTTTTAAGTAAACATTGAAACCAACCGCTGGTTTAAAACAACCCAATTGCTGGGTTAGTCCATTTTCAACCCAACTTGGGTTATTTTTAACCCAGCATTTTTAGAGTGTAATATTTGATTAAAGAGATATGACAGGAAATAATACAGAATCAGACTGGATTCAAACCTGCATTTGCCACATGAGCACCAAAACTGACGGTGTTTGGATCATTTATGCCCACCACTGAACTACAACACCACCACTACATTACAAACCACCTCGGCGTCTCCCTTCCCACACTCCCGCAGTCACAGAATACACTGGTGTAATGAAGGAAACATGCTGTGCTGTCTTCTGCGGTTTGAGGCGGTTCCATGCACCGGGTTCCCCTGATTACACGCATTACCCGCTAATCAGAGCGCTCAGATCCCTGTGTGTGATACTGCGCTGTTGGATGGAGGTCTGTCACTTTCCCCCCTCACTACCAGGGTAATCTGAGCTCTGTGAGGACAGATGGGAAAGCAGCAGCACGTTTAAGCGGCTCTGAACCACAGGTTGACACACATTTGTCTCCAAGCACACCAACTGAAGATATTGCTATAGTTATCCTGAGTGGAATCAGCATGGCTTTGACGTCTTAAGTATCTTCTTACCCAACTCATTTGGCTTGTGTTTGTGCATTCGGTTTGGTTGCTACTCCAAACATGATGCCATTTGTCAAGGTGGATTTTCTGAGCCTGGAAGGGAGGGTCATGACATCATGCCGAGATGGTTTTATATACTTTCCCTGCATGCACAACATTTTCAATATCAGATCGACACACGCGTGTGTGAGATCGCACACATGTGGCTGTTGAGAGCACAATGACTTCAGGTCACACACACATTACTCAAGCAATATGAAACACCCCAAACTGACAAACCCTTACGTTTCTTCTGAGACCTCACACGGTCAAATCATCACAAGTACCACCAGCATGACTATGTGTTCAGAACTGAACTGAGTTTGGGGTCCATAATGTTTAGTGGTTCAATCATGTAGCGCTGAAACTCAAATCTTCCAAGGATCAGCTTTCTCCCCTAAAAGTAATCGAGCAAACCAACCGTAAGTCGTGAAGACTTGAAACTTTGAGGGCTAGTAGTACTCACACCGCCTACAACGTCACCAAAGCTCGTCCCAATCGGTCTGGCGGGGGCGCCACAGTGGTGAAAAGTATGAACAAAATGCATGCCTCGGATTTGCTTGCAAAATTTTCGGGAATTTTGGATTTTTTGAAAACCTACTTTTGCGAACTAGTCCTACAGTTTTGCTTGAGAAATGAAAATGGCTATAACTACCCAACCACTAGTCCGAATGACTTGAAAATTAGCATGCACTGACTTTGTCCAAGATGCCATTATTGTTTATGAGGACACTGGCATATCTCAAAAAACATGGCCGCCATCGGATGAAGTTTGAGCACCTATTAGACAAGGTTACCAGAGGCCGATCGGAACGAAATTTGGTGAGCACGTTCAACTTATGGCTCTAGAGGTCTGTAAGAATTTTGTAAGAAATCGGCCACTAGTTGGCCTTATGAACCACTGCTGTCAATCCAATCATTCATTAAATATTTGTGATTATGTAAGAAACCTACTTTGACAAAATAGTCCTAGGTTATTGGCCCGATTGGAACCAAACCAGCGCAGCAAGATTCTCTGGAGACTGATTGTCAATAGTTATCAAATAAAGTTGAAATTTCGGTTCACGGTCCCCAAGGGCCGCCAAAATGTTTGAAGTGGGAGGAGCCACTTTTACTAAAATGGCTATAACTCATAAACAGAATGGGATATTTTCACCAAACTCAGCACGCCAATGTAAGAGCTCATTCTGAGGACGCATTTAAAAAATGCGACAATTGGCCACTTGTTGGTGCTATAACAGGAAAAGAAAACATGAAAATGGCTATAACCACCCAACCACTAATCCGAATGACTTGAAAATTGGCATGCACTGACTTTGTCCAAGATGCCATTATAGTCTATGAGGACATTGGCATATCTCAAAAAACATGGCCGCCATCAGCACCTATTAAACAAGGTAACCAGAGACCGATCGGAACGAAACTGGGCGAGCACGTTCAACTCATGGCTCTAGAGGTCTGTACAAATTTTTAAAGAAATTGGCCACTAGTTGGAGCTAACAAGTTTATGCCTCTGTAATGAGATGGTATTTCTCACATACACTCAATATTCATATCATTTGATAGATCTCCTCATACTGAACAACTTTGCCTCATGAACCACTGCTGTCAATCAAATCATTCATTAAATGTTTGTGATTATGTAAAAAGCCTACTTTTGCGAAATAGTCCTAGGTTATTGGCCCGATCGGAACCAAACCAGCACAGCAAGATTCTCTGGAGACTGATTGTCAATAGTTATTATAAAAAAAAGTTTAAATTTCAGTTCACAGTCCCCAAGGGCCGCCAAAACGTTTGAAGTGGGAGGAGCCACTTTTACTAAAATGGCTATAACTCATGAACAGAATGGAATATTTTCACCAAAATCAGCACACCAATGTAAGAGCTCATTCTGACGACGCATTTAAAAAATTGCGACAATTGGCCACTTGTTGGTGCTATAACTACCCAACCACTAGTCCGATTGACTTGAAAATTGGCATGCTCTGACTTTGTCCAAGATGCCATTACTGTTTATGAGGACACTGGCATATCTCAAAAAACATGGCCGCCATCGGATAAAGTTTTAGCACCTATTAGACAAGGTTACCAGAGGCCGATCGGAACGAAACTTGGCGAGCACGTTCTACTTATGGCTCTAGAGGTCTGTACGAATTTTGAAAGAAATCGGCCACTAGCTGGCGCTAACAAGTTTATGCATCTGTAATCACGTGGTATTTCACACATACACACAATATTCATATAATTTGATAGATCTCCTCATACTGAACAACTTTGCCTCATGAACCACTGCTGTCAATCAAATCATTCATTAAATGTTTGTGATTATGTAAGAAACCTACTTTTGCAAAATAGTCCTAGGTTATTGGCCCGATCGGAACCAAACCAGCGCAGCAAGATTCTCTGGAGTCTGATTGTCAAAAGTTATCGAAAACAGTTGTAATGTCGGTTCACGGTCCCCAAGGGCCGCCAAAATGTTTGAAGTGGGAGGAGCCACTTTTACTAAAATGGCTATAACTCATGAACAGAATGGGATATTTTCACCAAACTCAGCACACCAATGTAAGAGCTCAATCTGAGGACGCATTAAAAAATTGTGACAATTGGCCACTTGTTGGTGTTATAACAGGAAAAGAAAACATGAAAATGGCTAGAACCACCCAACCACTAGTCCGAATGACT
Source organism: Romanogobio albipinnatus (assembly GCA_023566225.1). Taxonomy (NCBI): domain Eukaryota; kingdom Metazoa; phylum Chordata; class Actinopteri; order Cypriniformes; family Gobionidae; genus Romanogobio; species Romanogobio albipinnatus. The sequence goes on along the minus strand of CM042261.1, from coordinate 3,057,234 downwards.
TGAAAATTGGCATGCACTGACTTTGTCCAAGATGCCATTATAGTCTATGAGGACATTGGCATATCTCAAAAAACATGAAGTTTGAGCACCTATTAGACAAGGTAACCAGAGACCGATCGGAACGAAACTGGGCGAGCACGTTCAACTCATGGCTCTAGAGGTCTGTAAGAATTTTTAAAGAAATCGGCCACTAGCTGGTGCTAACAAGTTTATTCATCTGTAATCACGTGGTATTTCACACATACAGACACTATTCATATCATTTGATAGATCTCCTCATACTGAACAACTTTGCCTCATGAACCACTGCTGTCAATCAAATCATTCATTAAATGTTTGTGATTATGTTAAAAAACCTACTGTTGCAAACTCGTCTTAGGTTTTTTTCTGAATAAAATCAATGCAGTACAGTTCTCTGGACATTATATGTCAATAATTATCAAAAAAGTTGAACTTTAGCCCTTGGGTTGCTATAACAAGGTTATTTAGAAAATGGGTGTGGCAAAATATACTCAAAAGCCTATAAATCCTAAAGGAGAGCTCAGAACGTCACACAAATAGGTGAGCACATGCAGCATATGACTTTAAAGAAGCATACACACTTTTAGAGAGATCAGACCATAGGTGACACTTTAACTGTTAAAAAGCTATAAAAACATATATTTACTGTGGTAAATTGCCTGTATTGGCTGCAAATTGTCTTTTCCATATATGAGCTGGTTACATGCTTGCTAAATAAAACAATATATTTTTATGCACATGTGCTTAAAGGCCCTAAAATGCTTGAACCCCGATAATTGCTGCTCACAGCTATATTTTTTTAATGTTTCTGAAAGAAGTCTCACCAAATCATAAATCCAGTAAAACAGTGAAATATTACTCCAGTGTAAATCAGCTGTTCTCTATGTGAATATATAGTAAAGTGTAATTTATTCCTGTGATCAAAGCTGAATTTATTTATTACTCCAGTCTTCAGTGTCACATGAGCCTTCACTAATCATTGTAAACAACATACATTTTCAGATTTTTTTTGATGAATTTAGATCAAAGAACAGCATTTATTTGAAATATAATATTTTGTAACATTATAAATGTCTTTACTGTCACTTTTGATCTATTTAATGCATCCTTGCTGAACAAAGTATTCATTTCTTTAGTATTATTTTTGAACGGTAGTGTACATTTAGAAAATGGTCAGTCCCAGTGTGGCAGTGTGTGTTTTTACTGTGTATACAACGCATGCTTTATATACATATATAATTGGTCAAGTCATTCAGTCAAATCTGATTGTTGTAAATTGTGGTAATTATCTGGCAAGGTTTTGAAAACTATGAGGTTGTGTTTCACCGAAACAGGCCCAAACATTCATTATTCTATAGAATTTGAATGGAGCCGAATGAAAACTAGTGGAAAGTCAATAAACACGCTCAAGTTAAACGTTATAAAACAAACTCGCCCACTCTAAAAATCATTAAGCAAGGATCATTTCAAACCCAAACACCTGGACTGTCAGAGCTTCAACACACACGAGACAAATTATCTCCTAAATCCTTAAGCTTCCATTACATCTTCTTACGTTTTAAAAGTAAATGTTTAGTTTTGAAACCCTCGTGTCTGGACTGCAGTATGAAAGATGCTCTGCCTTTTATTTCACATTCACATTTTATAATCACATTCATTCATTCATTCATTCATTCATTCATTCATTCATTCATTCATTCATTCATTCATTCATTCATTCATTCATTCATTCATTCATTCATTCATTCATTCATTCATTCATTCATTCATTCATTCATTCATTCATTCATTCACAGTATAACCTGATATACAGTATGTTACCTGACAGAAAGTGAGGCATTATGGGAACATTTAGTTTCCTGTAACGTCCCTTTCTTCCCATTTCATTGGAAAGTTCTGAGCAAAATCTCACTTTTTTGGGGAAAAAAGGTTCTATATTCACTCTAAAAAATGCTGGGTTAAAAATAACCCAAATTGGGTTGAAAATGGACTAACCCAGCAATTGGGTTGTTTTAAGCAAACATTTAACCCAACCGCTGGGTTAAAACAATCCAATTGCTGGGTTAGTCCATTTTCAACCCAACTTGGGTTATTTTTAACCCAGCATTTTTTAGAGTCATGAACATTTGTGTTTTTGCAACTGCCAAATCCAATTGTTTAGTCTTTTAAATAAATTTGACTTAAAAAGTATCTATAAAAGGCACACATCTAAATAGGCCAGACCACACTGACCGGTGGATTTGCAGCCCCACTCGCGGCGTCAAGGGCGATTGCGATGGAGATCACAAGGTGCATCAGTGTTTTCACAGCGAAAGGTAGTAAGATAGTAAATTAATCCCAGGCCCTTCCTCATCAAGAGAAAGACCAGAGCGAGAATGTGCTCCACAGACTGAAGGAGAAATCTGTGCTGTTGCAGAACCAGGTGTTTACTCTCTCTTTCTCGTGAACATGGATTTTTTTTAAATAATGAATTGATTGTTATGGCATATTTATCTAAATGTGTTCTGTTTTTCTAACTCTTGCAAGTGTAATGATACAAATTATAATTAAAATCTTGCCTTTATAACAATGTGAATCCCCTGTCACTGTTGTACTTTTTATTAGTCTTTTTATTTCTGCCCCTCCTCAGTGCAGGACGAACCTGAAACAACCTCCTCCAAAGAAAACACCATTTGAAGATCTCCTTGAAGGGACTTTTTTGAGGATTTGTTTTCAAATTTTGTTATTATTTGACATTAAATATGCATTTAAATGTTGTCTGAGAAATAAAAAGGACACTTTTATTTTATAATTTGTCTTAAATGTCCTTTTGTTAAAAAAAATTGTGAGAAAATCGTATCGTGAAATTAGTATCGTGAATCGTACCGCATTGTGAGTTGAGTGAATCGTTGCATCTCTAGCAGAAGTACATGAAGAGTGTTATGTTCACTCTTACACTCACCTAAAGGATTATTAGGAACACCTGTTCAATTTCTCATTAATGCAATTATCTAATCAACCAATCACATGGCAGTTGCTTCAATGCATTTAGGGGTGTGGTCCTGGTCAAGACAATCTCCTGAACTCCAAACTGAATGTCGGAATGGGAAAGAAAGGGGATTTAAGCAATTTTGAGCGTGGCATGGTTGTTGGTGCCAGACGGGCCGATCTGAGTATTTCACAATCTGCTCAGTTACTGGGATTTTCACACACAACCATTTCTAGGGTTTACAAAGAATGGTGTGAAAAGGGAAACACATCCAGTATGCGGCAGTCCTGTGGGCCAAAATGCCTTGTTGATGCTAGAGGTCAGAGGAGAATGGGCCGACTGATTCAAGCTGATAGAAGAGCAACTTTGACTGAAATATCCACTCGTTACAACCGAGGTATGCAGCAAAGCATTTGTGAAGCCACAACACGCACAACCTTGAGGCGGATGGGCTACAACAGCAGAAGACCCCACCGGGTACCACTCATCTCCACTACAAATAGGAAAAAGAGGCTACAATTTGCACCAGCTCACCAAAATTGGACAGTTGAAGACTGGAAAAATGTTGCCTGGTCTGATGAGTCTGGATTTCTGTTGAGACATTCAGATGGTAGAGTCAGAATTTGGCGTAAACAGAATGAGAACATGGATCCATCATGCCTTGTTACCACTGTGCAGGCTGGTGGTGGTGGTGTAATGGTGTGGGGGATGTTTTCTTGGCACACTTTAGGCCCCTTAGTGCCAATTGGGCATGGTTTAAATGCCAGGGCCTACCTGAGCATTGTTTCTGACCATGTCCATCCCTTTATGACCACCATGTGCCCATCCTCTGATGGCTACTTCCAGCAGGATAATGCCCCATGTCACAAAGCTCCAATCATTTCAAATTGGTTTCTTGAACATGACAATGAGTTCACTGGACTAAAATGGCCCCCACAGTCCCCAGATCTCAACCCAATAGAGCATCTTTGGGATGTGGTGGAACGGGAGCTTCGTGGCCTGGATGTGCATCCCACAAATCTCCATCAACTGCAAGATGCTATCCTATCAATATGGGCCAACATTTCTAAAGAATGCTTTCAGCTCCTTGTTGAATCAATGCCACGTAGAATTAAGGCAGTTCTGAAGGCCAAAGGGGGTCTAACACAGTATTAGTGTGCTGTTCCTAACAATCCTTTAGGTGAGTGTACATCCAACAACAAAACACCCGAGTGGCGGACTGTGTATAACGCTCAGGGCGGGGTCTATGCTAATACGGCAGAGTCCCTCAGCAGTCGTGGGTGGTCTTATTCAAATAACTAGCTACCTACATAGAAACCAGCTGCAAATTGAAACAGCTCGCTGGATGACACAAGTTCAGACTCAGACACCACAGAACCAACTGGCTGCATGTTTTCTTTTCAGTTTTTCGGAGCTGGCAGACAAGCCAGAAACCTAACTAAATGCAAAAAAAGCAAACATTTCATCTGATGTCCCATTTAAGAGTGGATAAAGCAAAGCTCAAATGGGACTTTTATCCGATTGTAATAAGATAATATGTCACAACTTCATGTCATCGTCTTCACATTCTATGCTTTGACATATGCTTTCTGTGAAATGATCTCAGATTGTTTTGCGCTATGACCAAATCGCAGTATCACTCTCTAACCTTTAATTGAACGGGAATTATTTAATTTGATTCCAGTCCGAGTGTTTTTAACTCCGTGCCCTGGAATGTCGAGCAACATTGGAAACGTCATACAAATCACTTTCGCACAGTCTCTCTGTATTTTGACGTGTCCTTGACACGGTAAAGCTCTATTGTGCATTCTTTCAGGAAACTAAGATGATTCAATAGTTTTGTTTTTGGTTTCATTATTACCCCACCCACATATCGACCCCATTCATAGAACGGGAAGGTTAAAGTTTGCGTTAAAGGAATTTGTTTCATTTGCATGTTGTTGCCAATTGTAATTTCCACTGACCCCACCAGCAGCAGAAGAAAACACCTGGCATTAATGTGCGAAAAAAACTCCACATAGATGGATTGTGTTAACCTGGAGATTTTATGTATTTTTACAAAGTCTTGATGTTCTGTTTGAGCTCTATATGTTGATTATTTCCTCATATTCTCCATTGTTGCGGCTCCTCTCTTCCCAGTCTGTCAGTAACGCTCTGTCTCTATGAAGCCCCGCCTTCTGTAAAGCTCATTTTGCTCTGATTGGTCTGGCTGGAGCGGTGTGTTTTGATTGGTGTTTGGGAAATGTCCCGCCCCTTACCATAACCACCAGTTTCAACACACGACTAACTAACTCAACCAGGCCACGCCCCTTTATTCTGCGTATGAATTATTATAATGAGGGATATTGTGACGTATTCGCTCCCGGAACAAAACTCAAGCATTTTTAAATATGACAATTTATAATAAATTAATAATAACAATGTAGTATTTATATAAATGTACTTGGATTTATTATATAGGCTACACATGCATACTAAACGAAAGTATGGTCATGTTTATGGTATTTATTATAATTCCTCAAACTCTGTTTGAGGAATGTGTGTGAGTCTGTGTGTGAGGTTGCAGGCAATGGTGTAGCACAAATACATAAAATAATGTTCCAAATTGAAGTGAACTTCAAATAGTAGGGAGTAGTGAACACTGTGCAGGGACCTTTTGGGGAAGCAATGAATTTAAAGGTTCCAAGGATGTTAAAGGTGCACTATGTAACATTTTTTCAGTAAAATCCAAAAACCACTAGCCCAGTGTTATATATTTTGTTCAGTTGAGTACAATATCCCAAATGTTTCCAACTATTTGTAAATCGTGAGAAATTTCGATTTTACCCGAGGAACCGGGACGTGTGAGGGCGTGGCCTGTCGATGACATCATATCTGCATTCCCCTCGGTTTGCGGTTTTATTCTGCAGAAGCGCTTTCCTCTCACTGCAGTGTGAACAAGTGTCATAGCAGCGGCCGAGAGAACGCACAGAGTAACGCCATCCCATCATCAACACACTCAGATGTGTGTAATATGATCATTACCTCACACTCATGAGCGGAGGAGCGGAAGTGGCGCCCGCGACTGTGGCATAATAAAAGTCCCGCTGCTTGCGAGGCGTGTGTTGCGTTCATCTTATTAACAATCGCTCCAGCGGTTCCTCAGCTCCTCAACACTCGCTCCTGCTCTGCTTCAGACTACAGTAACGTTAATAATCACATCAACATGATTTCTGCCCGAGTCCTATCCCGAGTCTTTCCCACCGGCTGTGAGCTGAAGACCACATGTCCCAGGATTCTGCGCTCAAACGTGACATCATCAAACTACGCCTTTGTTTTGAACAGGCGACCTCTAGTGGACGGAAAAGTTACATAGTGCAGCTTTAATTAAACATGCAAGTATTATGCAATCATTAAAGACATTTCTCCTTATATAGAATCTTTTTTGGAATAAAGGGCTGTTTAAAATTTAACCCTAGAGAACTTTTTAGTTTTTTCTAATATAGGGACCACCAGAAGATCTCTCTGACCCTCAACTCTTTAACCCTCTGGTGCTCTTCGTTTAGGGGTTGCATTGGTCGTCTTCCCGGTCATAAGACCGGACACCTAAAAATGAAACTTCCTCCACCCCAGTAAAACCAATGCAATTTCTTCTTCTTCAATAATATTTTTTTCTTTTTAATTTTGTATTTTGAGATTATTTGATGGTATTTTTTTATATTTATGCAATAATTATGGTCTATTTTTGCCATTGAAAATTATACAATTTTAATTTAAATTTAAATTTTATTTTTTTATTATTGCAGTATTTCAGGTTAAAATAGAGACTAGGCCTTTAAATAAAAAAAAAATATATATATATATATATATATATATATATATTTTTTTTTTTTTTTTTTTTTAAGGCAGATTAGTGCCCTCTTTTGGAATTATTTAAGAAATCATGCACCCATGGGTGTAATCACTAGAGGTCTCTATGGAGAGGCTTGAGAATTCCCTAGTTCTCTTTTGAACACATTTAATGATTTTTTTTTGTTGTTGGTGGATTTGAATATATATATTTAAAAAATCTCAAAGACTATTTATTATAAAGTTTTAGATATTTTGTTTGTTTGTTAGAAATATAGATTTTTTTTCTGTGAATTTGTGTTTTTGCAGATTTCCCATTCATTTCCTATGGTGGTCATTTTTGACCGAAGAGCACAAGTGGGAACATTTCTTTCCCACCACTTAGCATTTTTGTGTGTTTACAGTCCTAATGCTAGAAAAGTCACCAAGTTTCATATCATTCTGATGAAGCTGTGATTTTTAAAAATTCAAAATGTGGTTCATAGGTTCAGTTTTTCATAGGTTCAGTTTTTCATAGGTGTGTGTGTGTGTGTGTGTGTGTGTGTGTGTGTGTGTGTGTGTGTGTGTGTGTGTGTGTGTGTGTGTGTGTGTGTGTGTGAATGGATGTGTCAATATCACACTCGTGATGTTTTAGAGTGTCACCCCTTCACTGCTGTGTACTTTTTTCAGCATCGTGGCCGATTTGTAGATTGTACACACAAATATTCAGAGAATTTTTGTGTTTTTGCCGATTTCCCATTCATTTCCTATGGGGGTCATTTATGACCAATTTTAACGACCAATTAGCATGCTCGAATCATGACCCCAATTTTTTGTGTGTTTACATACCTAATACTAGAAAAGTCACCAAGTTTTATATCATTCCAATGAAGCAGTGATTTTTAAAATTTCAAAACAGAACATTTTCCGGTCAGAAATGACCGAAGAGCACCAGAGGGTAATCTATAAGAGGTTGATTCCTGTATAAAACATGGAGCTAGCAACACCAAGGTCACGGGTTTGATTTCCAAGGAATGCATTAACTGATATACGTATACAATACAAGTGGCTCTGGGTAAATAATGCATTTATTATTAAAGCTAAACTGTTCTCGGTTCGCCAACCGTGCTGAGAATTACGGGCTGAGAGCGGTATGTAATCATGCCGGGCTGAACCAAGTGGAAATATAACTGGAACCGTTCTTGGAACCGTTCGACCCGCCAGCCTAAGTTCCTCAGATATCAAACATTACATGTCAAGGCCACCCGCTCCACATCGCTGAGATTTCACCCCTTATATCCAGGAATCCATGGACAGAAATGGGGCCGAGCCAAATGAACCTTTCAAATACAATCCAACACAAAAGCTGTTAATCAAAAAGACATTTTATGTAGGGGCAGCCATATATGCTCTGCATTACACGGCAAGGTATTCTCAGGAAGGAGGTTGCAGCCAAGAAAACATGCTTTGTTTCCGGTCAAAAGGTGAAATCTCCGTAACAAATGCTTCGACTAACATCAGTGGGAAAATAAATAAATTTTCCAGCGAACGCTGCGTTGAGAGCTGGTTCATCCCTTGAGCCGTCTTTCTTATTACTGTAGACATTTATAGGCCCTTGCAAACTTGATGGAGACGAATGATTATGAAATTGAGCCCAAGTGAATTCCGAGCACCAAATCGTGGGGCATATTCTCCTCAGAACATGATGGCGATCTATTAAATAAGTAATTGCGTCAGAGTTGCTTTTTATTGCTCAAACACAATGGGGTCGGATAACTGTGACTCCTCTTTGTGAGGCCATTCTAACACGTTGGAGACTTAAAACCATTAACCTCAATGCAAAACATGCATTGCATGACAGATCGAACTTGTTTTATGACTTTAGGCATATATCAGCCATCACACGTCCAAAATATTAATGCGAGAGCATTATGATGGGCTGGAATGGGCTACAATTTTTGTTCTTTTTCAGATGGTGGACCACTGAACAAACATTTATTTCAACAGCGAGTGCTCTTTGCTCTATTTACCTGCAGCAAAAGCACAAGCGCCAGCATATCTGGGTTCACGAAACCCTTCAGGCTCGGAGTCAGCATGGCGAGAACCACCGTATGTACACAGAGACATGTCATAAATTATAGGAAAGTTGACCACTAAAAGAGCTTACCTCCATCTTTCCACCAAACTCTACAGGAGTGACGGATCACGTGTTGCTCCCGAAGTTAAGCATATCAACTTTGTCTTGCCCAGCCCTGCCAGAAGAGCATTACAATAGTCCGGTCTGGATTGGACAAGAGCTTTGACAAGGGGTTGTGTAGAATAGGATAGGAAGGGCCTGATCCTCCTAATGGTGAATAAGGCAAATCTGGTCTGTGAAGCTTAACTGATCATCAATCACACCTCCAAGGTTCCTGGCTGTCCTGGAAGGAGTTATGGTTGACGAGTCTAGCTGAATGAAGAAGTTGTGATGAAGGGATGTGTTGGCTGAGACCACAAGCAGTTCTGTCTTCGCAAGGTTGAGTTGCAGGTGGTGGTCCTTCATCCAGCAAGGAATGCTACTGCAGCTCCTGTCGGATTATCTGGCTGGAATGAGAGGTAGAGTTGTGTGTCAACAGCATAGCAGGGATAGGAAAAACCATGTTTCTGAATGACAGATTCTAGTGATGAAATGTAGATGGAGAAGAGAAGCGGTCCCAGCACTGAGCCCTGGGGCACGCCAGTACACTGATGCTGTACACAGTACAAAAATGCTGGGTTAAAAACAACCAAAGTTGGGTTGAAAATGGACAAACAGTGGTTGGGTTAAATGTTTTCCCAACATGCTGGGCAGTTTTTGCCTATATGGCTGGCTTAAAATGAATCCAAAATAGGTTGGAAATTAAAAAGAATTACATAATTACTAGAGGCAACAATAATAATCAAAAGTTGAGCATTTATGTATAAGCAATTTAATAAATGTTTATTTAATTATTATTCATTAAACTTATTAATGCTCATTTATTAAACATACTAATACATGTTGATTTCCAACATACTTTGGGTTAATGTTTCAGCAAGCAATACAGTAATTTTTAAACACTAGTATAGTTAAATAAAACCCAGCATGTTGCCCAGCATGTTGGGAAAAAAAACCTTTAACCCAACTGCTGGATTAAAACAGCCCATTCACTGGGTTAGAACAACCCAACCACTGTGTTAAAACAGCCCATTCGCTGGGTTAGAACAACCCAACCGCTGGGTTAAAACAGCCCATTCACTGGGTTAGAACAACCCAACCACTGGGTTAAAACAGCCCATTCACTGGATTCGAACAAACCAACCACTGGGTTAAAACAGCCCATTCACTGGGTTAGAACAAGCCAACCGCTGGGTTAAAACAACCCATTCACTGGGTTAGAACAACCCAACCGTTGGGTTAAAACAGCCCATTCACTGGGTTAGAACAACCCAACCGCTGGGTTAAAACAGCCCATTCGCTGGGTTAGAACAACCCAACCGCTGGGTTAAAACAGCCCATTCACTGGGTTAGAACAACCCAACCACTGGGTTAAAACAGCCCAACCACTGGGTTAGAACAAGTCAACCGCTGGGTTAAAACAGCCCATTCACTGGGTTAGAACAACCCAACCGCTGGGTTAAAACAGCCCATTCACTGGGTTACAACATCCCATCCGCTGGGTTAAAACAGCCCATTCACTGGGTTAGAACAACCCAACCGCTGGGTTAAAACAGCCCATTCACTGGGTTAGAACAACCCAACCGCTGGGTTAAAACAGCCCATTCGCTGGGTTAGAACAACCCAACCGCTGGGTTAAAACAGCCCATTCACTGGGTTAGAACAACCCAACCACTGGGTTAAAACAGCCCAACCACTGGGTTAGAACAAGTCAACCGCTGGGTTAAAACAGCCCATTCACTGGGTTAGAACAACCCAACCGCTGGGTTAAAACAGCCCATTCACTGGGTTACAACATCCCATCCGCTGGGTTAAAACAGCCCATTTGCTGGGTTAGAACAACCCAACCGCTGGGTTAAAACAACCCATTCACTGGGTTGGAACAAACCAACCGCTGGGTTAAAACAGCCCATTCACTGGGTTAGAACAACCCAACCGCTGGGTTAAAACAGCCCATTCACTGGGTTAGAACAACCTAATTGCTGGGTTAAAACAACCCATTCACTGGGTTAGAACAACCCAACCGCTGGGTAAAAACAGCCCATTCACTGGGTTAGAACAACCCAACCGCTGGGTAAAAACAGCCCATTCACTGGGTTAGAACAACCCAATTGATGGATTTGTCTATTTTTAACGCAACTTGGGTTGTTTTTAACCAAGCATTTTTTAGAGTGTAGCTAGATGATAGCAGTGAGGAGAATCCAATTTTCTGAATGTAAATGGAGAAGAGAAGCGGTCCCAGCACAGAGCCTTGAGGCACTCCAGAAACTAGATGTTGCTTTTGTATCCTTTTCTTTTTCGGTCTAGACCAAAAGAACCAAGAGAACCGAACTACATATGTGAACACACCCTGAGAACCACTGTTTTACATGTACATTTATATAAGAGAGACATTACGGCCAGGTTTCACAGGATTAGATTAAGCCAGTATTAGACCTTAGTTCAATTAGGGCATTTAAGTAGCTTTTATAAACGTGCCTTAGAAGAATCATTACTGGTGTGCATCTTGAGAAGATATGTCAGTGCAAGATGCTTTTAGTTAAAACAGCTCAAACATGCATTTTAGTCTGAGACTAGCTTGCATTAGAATAAAGTTAATGTTAGCATATTTTATTTTAGTGTTCATTTAAAAAACAACTGAATGAAACATTCACATATGCATATGGCACTAGAAACTGTCGCCACAACACCGTTCAGCTTATTTTTTTTCCAAGACAAGTTATAAATAAACTACTGTTGCCTCCAGGTTAAACGTCCATCTGTGGTTACTCACAAAATATGTCATATCATACTCTATGCATGCAAAGACTTTTAGCATGAAAAAATAAATACAATCTAATTTGCGGGGTGAAAAAGCACAAATGCCCCAACACATGGTGTATAACCCTGTGACCTCGGGTCAGGCAATCAAACCGGCTTGTATTTGTTGACCTTAGTTTTCTGACAGTTTACCAAACTAGGAGCTTGTTAGAGAGAATGTTTCCTAGTTTGCACAGATGGGTGACTGTTACTTGTTTAAAAAATCTAATTGACAGGCTCTCAAAACTAGCCGGAGCCCAGATGTTTACTTACTGTCCGACAAAAGGGAAGTCTTTTATTGCTTTAATTTGTGCCGAGAAAAAAACAACAACAATTATTTTGTTAATTAGTTATGGTAGTGAGCACACATTACTGAACTACAGCATAAATGATGTCCTGAATTACCCACATGTTTGGAGAGAAATACCTCTCAGGATAGTTTTCAACATAAAAATGCCACTTTATGTCTAAAATTTGCAAATTTCTAATAACAGTTTTCCTAGTCTCTTGGATTGAAATTCTACATTCCATATTTAGAAGATTTAGTAGTCTTTCAGTAAAATTATTACAAATCTGGATAGTTCACCCAAAAATGAAAAATAGCCCGTGATTTACTCTCCTTCAAGTCATCCGAGGTGTACGGGACATTCAGACGAATAAAATCTGAGTTATATAAAAAAAGTCATTATAATGGCATTGACTTTGAAGTCCATAAAAGTGCATCTATCCATCATAAAAGTGCATTTATCCATCATAAAAGTGCATTTATCCATCATAAAAGTGCATCTATCCATCATAAAAGTGCATCCATCCATCCATCATAAAAGTGCATTTATCCATCATAAAAGTGCATCTATCCATCATAAAAGTGCATCCATCCATCATAAAAGTGCATTTATCCATCATAAAAGTGCATCTATCCATCATAAAAGTGCATCCATTCATCATAAAAGTGCATTTATCCATCATAAAAGTGCATTTATCCATCATAAAAGTGCATTTATCCATCATAAAAGTGCATCCATCCATCATAAAAGTGCATCTATCCGTCATAAAAGTGCATCTATCCATCATAAAAGTGCATCCATCCATCATAATAGTGCATCCATCCATTATAAAAGTGCATCCATCCATCATAAAAGTGCATCTATCCATCATAAAAGTGTATTTATTCATCATAAAAGTGCATCCATCCATCATAAAAGTGTATCCATCCATCATAAAAGTGCATCCATCCATCATAAAAGTGCGTCTTTCCATCATAAAAGTGTATCCATCCATCATAAAAGTGCATCTATCCATCATAAAAGTGTATCCATCCATCATAAAAGTGCATCTATCCATCATAATAGTGCATCTATCCATCATAAAAGTGCATCTATCCATCATAAAAGTGTATGTATTCATCCATCATAAAAGTGCATCCATCCATCATAAAAGTGTATCCATCCATCATAAAAGTGCATCCATCCATCATAAAAGTGCATCTATCCATCATAATAGTGCATCCATCCATTATAAAAGTGCATCCATTCATCATAATAGTGCATCCATCCATCATAAAAGTGCATCTATCCATCATAAAAGTGTATGTATTCATCATAAAAGTGCATCCATTCATCATAAAAGTGTATCCATCCATCATAAAAGTGCATCCATCCATCATAAAAGTGCGTCTTTCCATCATAAAAGTGTATCCATCCATCATAAAAGTGCATCTATCCATCATAAAAGTGCATCCATCCATCATAAAAGTGTATCCATCCATCATAAAAGTGTATCCATCCATCATAAAAGTGCATCTATCCATAATAAAAGTGTATGTATTCATCATAAAAGTGCATCCGTCCATCAAAAAAGTGTATCCATCCATCATAAAAGAGCATCTATCCATCATAAAAGAGCATCTATCCATCATAAAAGAGCATCTATCCATCATAAAAGTGTGTCTTTCCATCATAAAAAGTGCATCAATTGATCATAAAAGTGCATCTATCCAACATTAGTTATTTTAGTCTATAAAGGTTTAAATATGGATCTTTTTCACTTTTATGATGGATGGATGCACTTTTATGATGATAGATGGACTTTTATGATGGATGGATGCACTTTTATGATGGATGGATGCACTTTTATGATGAATAGATGCAATTTTATGATGGATGGATGCACGTTTATGATGGATGGATGCACTTTAAAGGACTTCAAAAAGCGATTCATCAAGTCAATGCCATTATAAAGCTTGGAAGAGCCAGGACATTTTTTAATATAACTCCGTCTGACAGAAGAACGTCATACACACCTCAGATGACTTGAGGGTGAGTAAATCATGGGCTAATTTTCATTTTTGGGTGAACAAACCCTTTAAGCAGCACAAAGTAAAAACTCAGTTTAAACATTCGTGTGCAATATTAGATATGCTCTAATAAATTAATTTGAACACAATCTCCACTTTTGAATCCAGGGTCAAAGACTGCAGTGAACAAGAGAAGGAAAGTCTTTCAAAGGTCGTTCGTTTGACATTCTTTCAAAACTTGAAACAGATCATATCCTGCAAGAGGAAGTAAAACAAAGAATAGAATTCCTATTTTCAAGAAAGAGGTTTGGATCTCATCGCTGACATTTTAAAAACATCAATCTCCAGCAGGAAAGAAGAGATGATTGATAGAAACATTGTGTGGAGCGATGAGGGAGATGTTTTGACCCATTGTGATCAGACTGGATGCCAAGATCCAGGTGAAGAAGAAGCGAAGGAAGGGCAATCATAATTCCGGCCAAAAGCAAAGTGTGTTATCAATACCGTCCAGATATGCTTTATGAATATTCCCAAAGCACTAATGTATTTGCACATGAAGTCCAAAATTTAAAACCAATGTTTCCAATTGTTTTGAAGTCAAGCTCAAACTTTCATTATGAAGCTCTCTTAGATTTCATTTTAGTTTTAGTTACATTTTTACTCATTTTGAAGCGTTTTTAATAGTTTCACTTATTGATGATAACCCTTCTGTACAACACAATAATCAGAGTTTGAAAATGTGCATTTATGGAAGCAGCATTCATGTCAAACACTCAGAGATCTGAGGGGAACATCTCTCGAAACAACAGTGCACATTAAAGGGACGAGAGGTCACGACTACTGTCCCGGTCTGTGATTGGAAAACACTGAGACGTCTTTGATGTGCGGGAAGCGCTCGATCGGCCTGGAATCTGAAATATGCCAGACACACTCTCTGTTTCTCATTCGCAGTCGAAGGGTCATGGTGGACACGTATGAAGGGATTTCTGGTGTAAAACAACTGAACACGCGTGAGAGTGGGATGTGTAGCTGTAGATCATATCCACACATGTGTACCAATACATTTGAAGTCACAGAGAAAAATATTTTAGGAGTTGTAGACTTTTTTTTTCACTTACAAACACAACGCAACAGTTACACCTTCACACATTCTTCACTGCAGGCGCACACATCCTATTCTACGAATCACACATGAAGAAACTCATACACTCACATGTTTGCTCCAGTTGCTGCAGTGAATATGGTGCCAAACGCATCACACACTCGTATCAAAAATGTGAAGTCACAGACAAATTTTGCACATCCGCAAATTAATATGTGAATCCATGCAATGAGAGTTGCACACTTGTAGAATATTTGGTCACAAATGTATTTTTTTTTCTTGGATATTTTTATAACACAATCACAAGTGCAATCCCTACAGCTGCTGGATCTGCTGCTGCGAGTCTCAAACGCAGTTTTTTCGCCTTCAAGTGACAAGTTCTGCGCGCTCTCACTTTTGCACCATATACTGCACGAAATGTGGAGCAAAAGAGATTTGTGCATCTGTAATGGTGCGCACCGGACGCGCCAGTATTGGGTATTATTTGCCCAGTAGGCCTAATTGGAAGCTGCAGTGAGTCACAGAGCAGGTTAATTAACATTTTATAAAGCCTATATTGTATTTCTATAAATGTTATCATCCACCAAAAACAAACCAAACCAAAAAAGAAAAGAAAAACATGGTAGTCTTACTGGGTGCATAAGTGACTTGATATGATACTGACCTGTGAAGACCCTGTTCTGTCATTTATCTAGAAGGTAAAGCTGAAGAGAATATAAGGAACACATCGTTTAATATGAGAGTATCTTTAATTATGAGACGATTGGATGGAAAACTTAACAGTAGATTTCGTGAAACAAGAAAGGCTAGCTCAAGAAACAATGATCACCAACTTAGCCGACCAGTGCACATATTAAAACTACTGAACAAATGTATAACGGTGAGTGATTGCAGGCGGAGAGAGAAAAAAAAAACATACCGTTACTTGACTTCGCCTGCTAGGGAGAGATTGCTCATGTATTTTTCCCGTTCTCGGTCGCACGCCACCGGTTTAAAAGAGCTCTTCTGATTGGCCAAAATTCTCTGCTCTCTGAACAGCTGCCTTATGGTGCGTTCACACCGGACGCGATTCGCGCGAGGGATTTACATGTTAAGTCAATGCAGAGACGCGAAATGGCATTCTGCGGCGAGATTCGCGCGATCCCCGCGATTGAGGCGGCGCGAATGACGCAAATTGAACGTTTTGAACGCGCGATTTGTGCGAATCGCTCAAGTTGAAAAATCTGAACTCTGGCGGATATTTCGCGCCGTGTTAACCAATCACGAGCTTGCTCTAGTAGTGACGCATTTACAAGCGGAGGCAGAAATCCGAACAACAATGGAGGACAAGATAATCGTGGCTGCTTGTGGATACCCGGAGCTGTACAATACATCATCCTATCACTACAGGAACAGGAATAAAAAGGATCTTGCTTAGAAGAAAGTGAGTTATTGTGAGCCAAGTGAGCCATTTCACAACGAGACAGGAGCAGAAAAAAAGAGCCAGAGCCAGCGGCAAATGTGAGAAGGACTAGCCGAGGAAAGGCGGGTCTCGCCGGGTAAACGAGCGCGGAATGTCACTGATCGCCTGGATCTCACAACTCCGAAAACGGCAGATAAAATGCTAAAATAGGCACTCTTTTTATAAATTAACACAGATTTGAGCTTTAAACAACTATATTATCGCCTGAAAAAGTCTTTAAACTACGTTTTGTCACACATTAATAGTAGTATTTTTTACAAAAAAGACGAGACGAGCTGGCTCATATAGGCTCATATAGGCTCATATAGAAGCCCCTCCCATGACGCGAATTCGCATCTGTTGTGTAGTTGTCACACGCGAATGAAGCGAGTAAACTCAAAATGTTCAAGCGTCCACCTTCGCGCGATTAGCGCAAATTATTCGCGCGAATCGCGTCCGGTGCGCACCATTACAGATGCACAAATCTCTTTTGCTCCACATTTCGCGCAGTATATGGTGCAAAAGCGCAGAACTGCGTTTGAAAACTGCGTTTGAGACTCGCAGCAGCAGATCCAGCAGCTGTAGGGATTGCACTTGTGATTGTGTTATAAAAATATCCAAGAAAAAAAATACATTTGTGACCAAATATTCTACAAGTGTGCAACTCTCATTGCATGGATTCACATATTCATTTGCGGATGTGCAAAATTTGTCTGTGACTTCACATTTTTGATGCGGGTGTGTGATGCGTTTGGCACCATATTTACTGCAGCAACTGTAGCAAACATGTGAGCGTATGAGTTTCTTCATGTGTGATTCGTAGAATAGGATGTGTGCGCCTGCAGTGAAGAATGTGTGAAGGTGTAACTGTTGTGTTGTGTTTGTAAGTGAGAAAAAAAGTCTACAAGTTTACAACTCCTAAAATATTTTTCTCTGTGACTTCAAATTTATCGGTACACATGTGTGGATATGATCTACAGCTACACATCCCACTCTCACGCGTGTTCAGTTGTTTTACACCAGAAATACCTTCATAGACACGCTGCTGATGTAGGTTTGGTTTTGCTTGCCTTGACTCATGAGCAAAATTTGTGCACATGGTCAGTGAGAAGGGACCAGCAATGGTCTGTGGATCCATTAAATGTAGAAGGACAAAGTAATGAAGTGAGCCAATCAGTAATTGAGTCCCACTTCATATTCAGATTCACTTAATGTAAAGAAATCCGGTATTATAATTAACGTGTAACTACATCTCGACCCCTTCAAGGAGATTCAGGTGTTCAATCCCTCCATGGCCACAGGTGTATAAATCAAGCTCTAGGCCTGCAGACGCTTCTACACACATTAGTGAGAGAATGGGCCGCTCTCAGGAGCTCAGAGAACTCAAGCGTGGGACCGTGATCGGTGTGATAGTCCATTAGTGAGATTTCCTCACTACTAAATATTCCACACTCAACTGTTAGTGGTGTTATACCAAAGTGGAAGCGATTGGGAACAACAGCAACTCACAGAGCGGGGTCAGCGCATGCTGAGGGTCACAGAAGTCAAGAGCTCCAGACCTCCAAACTTCAGATGAGCTCAAGAACAGTGTGTAGAGCTTCATGAAATGGGTTTCCATGGCCGAGCAGCTCATCCAAGCCTTACATCACCAAGTGCAATGCAAAGTGCGGGATGCAGTGGGGTAAAGCGCCCCGCCACTGGACTCTAGAGCACGTGTTCTCTGGAGTGACCAATCACGCTTCTCTGTCTGACAATCCCATGGATGAGTCTGGGTTTGGCGGTTGCCAGGAGAACGGGACTTGCCTGACTGCATTGTGCCAAGTGTAAAGTTTGGTGGAGGGGGGATTATGGGTTGGGGTTGTTTTTCAGGGGTTAGTTCCAGTGAAAGGGACTCTTAAAGGGATAGTTCACCCAAAAATGAAAATTAGCCCATGATTTACTCATCCTCAAGTCATCCTCGATGTGTATGACATTCTTCTTTCAGACGAATAAAATCGGAGTTATATTAAAAATGTTCTGGCTAATTCAAGCTTTATAATAGCAGTAATAGTTGCTCTGTTTTTGAAGTCCATAAAAAATACATCTGTCCATCAAATAACTGCTCCACGCGGCTCCAGGGTGTTAATAAAGGCCTTCTGAAGCGAATCGATGTGTTTGTGTAAGAAAAATATCCATATTTAAACATTTATTTCCTTTTTTTCTGTGGCTCTGCATCAGCCGCTCCATCACTTCCAGCGAATAAGGTCAAAATATCGGCGCGATCATAGATATATACATAGATTCCTCATTAGTGCCTGTGCGGATCGGTCGAATGAGGCATCTACGTATATATATATCTTTGATCGCGCCAGTATTTTGACCTTATTCGCCGGAAGTTATGGCGCTGGGAATACTAGACTGCTGGGCATGCTTCACCAAGACATTTTGGACAATTTCATGCTCCCAACTTTGTGGGAACAGTTTGGGGACGGCCCCTTCCTGTCCCAGCATGACTGGCCAGTGCTCAAAGCGTCGCTCCATAAAGACATGGATGAGCGAGTTTGGTGTGGAGGAACTTGAGTCCTGTCCTCAACCCGATAGAACAGCTTTGGGATGAATTAGAGCGGAGACTGAGAGCCAGGCCTTCTCGTCCAACATCAGTGCCTGACATCACAAATGCGCTTCTAGAAGATTTCCCATGAACACACTCCTAAACCTTGAGGAAAGCCTTCCCAGAAGAGCTGAAGCTGTTAGAGCTGCAAACTCCATATTAAACCCTACAGATTAAGAATGGGATGGCGTTAAAGCTCATGTGCATGTAAAGGCAGATGTCCCATAACATTTGGTAATATAGTGTATCTCTCTTGAAAGACCTTAAAAAGGCACAAGTGATTCCATAATACTGTCATGTTATTTACATTTTTCCACTTAATTCATATAATTTAGTCAAAATAAAAAATGAATCCTTAAACTGATCCGCCTGAAGGATCCCTGTAAGCTTCTATACAGACCCTATCGAGCACAAACTTGTTATGCTCCTCGCGCTGCCAGGAAAGCTTTCAACACGAGGCTGTTGGCCCACGGAGAGCAGATCCTTGGGTCGAGGTCTAGTCTGTTTATCACTGCCACTTTGGGCAAAGTCACACAACTGTGCTGCTCATTAGCACAGGCCAAAGGTTAGAGATACACCTGTCCGACCCGTCGCATGCGACAGTCTTCACGGGGACAGCGAGGGGAGCTGTCAGCTTGAGCCGATCTTCCAGAACTACGGCCAGGCAGAGAGACATCAGAAGGCGTGATGAATCGCTGCTTGTCTGGCATACGCTGTGAAGGGCTTTTGATTACAGCAGTAAAGTGCACTCTGGGGAGTTACAGCACTAAATAGCCATAAATCGGAAGGGAACATACTGTCAGCGAAGGCTAAAACTGGTCCTAATGATTCCCTGACTTGCCGTGTACCTCCGATGACATACTAGTCCAGGAAGGAGCGGTGAGGGCTGATGCACGGTTATAGTACATCAACAGATTTTGTTTACAGAGACCCTAGATAATTCATATGCTTTCAATCAATCAATCAATCAATCAATCAATCAATCAATCAATCAATCAATCAATCAATCAATCAAATGTGTAAATCATACATTTAAAAGGAATGCAAAAATGAAGAATATTCAAATATAATAATTTTCAATTATAATAATAATAATGATTTATGCATGTAGTCGATGCTTTTATTCAAAGCGACAAAATTATATATATATATATATATATATATATATATATATATATATATATATATATATATATATATATATATATATATATATAAAATAAATAATACAATAAAAATAAAATAACAAAATAATAAAAAATAAATAAAACAATAAAAATTATAAAAAATACAATTGTATAATAATAATAAAAATACAATTAGAATTAAATAATAAAATAAATAAATAAAACTGCTTTTATCCAAAGTGACAAAAAAAATGAGATATATATATATATAGTGAGGAAAATAAGTATTTGAACACCCTGCTATTTTGCAAGTTCTCCCACTTAGAAATCATGGAGGGGTCTGAAATTGTAGGTGCATGTCCACTGTGAGAGACATAATCTAAAAAAAAATCCAGAAATCACAATGTATGATTTTTTAACTATTTATTTGTATGATACAGCTGCAAATAAGTATTTGAACACCTGTCTATCAGCTAGAATTCTGACCCTCAAAGACCTGTTAGTCTGCCTTTAAAATGTCCACCTGCACTCCATTTATTATCCTAAATTAGATGCACCTGTTTGAGGTCGTTAGCTGCATAAAGACACCTGTCCACCCCATACAATCAGTAAGAATCCCACTACTAACATGGCCAAGACCAAAGAGCTGTCCAAAGACACTAGAGACAAAATTGTACACCTCCACAAGGCTGGAAAGGGCTACGGGGAAATTGCCAAGCAGCTTGGTGAAAAAAGGTCCACTGTTGGAGCAATCATTAGAAAATGGAAGAAGCTAAACATGACTGTCAATCTCCCTCGGACTGGGGCTCCATGCAAGATCTCACCTCGTGGGGTCTCAATGATCCTAAGAAAGGTGAGAAATCAGCCCAGAACTACACGGGAGGAGCTGGTCAATGACCTGAAAAGAGCTGGGACCACCGTTTCCAAGGTTACTGTTGGTAATACACTAAGACGTCATGGTTTGAAATCATGCATGGCACGGAAGGTTCCCCTGCTTAAACCAGCACATGTCAAGGCCCGTCTTAAGTTTGCCAATGACCATTTGGATGATCCAGAGGAGTCATGGGAGAAAGTCATGTGGTCAGATGAGACCAAAATAGAACTTTTTGGTCATAATTCCACTAAACGTGTTTGGAGGAAGAAGAATGATGAGTACCATCCCAAGAACACCATCCCTACTGTGAAGCATGGGGGGGGTAGCATCATGCTTTGGGGGTGTTTTTCTGCACATGGGACAGGGCGACTGCACTGTATTAAGGAGAGGATGACCGGGGCCATGTATTGCGAGATTTTGGGGAACAACCTCCTTCCCTCAGTTAGAGCATTGAAGATGGGTCGAGGCTGGGTCTTCCAACATGACAATGACCCGAAGCGCACAGCCAGGATAACCAAGGAGTGGCTCTGTAGGAAGCATATCAAGGTTCTGGCGTGGCCTAGCCAGTCTCCAGACCCAAACCCAATAGAGAATCTTTGGAGGAGCTCAAACTCTGTGTTTCTCAGCGACAGGCCAGAAACCTGACTGATCTAGAGAAGATCTGTGTGGAGGAGTGGGCCAAAATCCCTCCTGCAGTGCAAACCTGCTGAACAACTACAGGAAACGTTTGACCTCTGTAATTGCAAATAAAGGCTACTGTACCAAATATTAACATTGATTATCTCAGGTGTTCAAATACTTATTTTCCTCACTGTATATATATATATATGAAAAAAAAAAATAATAATAATAATAATAAAACAATACAACAATAAAAATAATAATAATAATAATAATAATAAAATAAAAAATAATTACAAATAAATAAATAAATAGGCCTCAGGAAGTCTTCACAGGCTGGACGGGTCAAACACATTATCAGTCAAATTTACTGTATAGACTATCCACTATCAAACTCCCCCTAGTGGCTACAGTGGCATTCACACCATCAACCTGGAATTTAAACATCATTAAATCTTTAAGATTCTGAGATGTTTAAAAAAAGAGGTGTAGAATGAAAAAGAAATATCAATAATAACTTTCTTCCCTATGTCTAGGTCACTAATATTATTAAGCAAGGAAATGTGTGACAGTGATCAGGCAAATCAGACGAGATGAGAAAAGAGGGATATTTTGTATGTATTTATTTAATTCATAATTTTAGCAGAAGTTGTTGTTTGGATATAATATTAGCAATAAAATTTGAAATAATAATGAAAAAATGTAATACAATAAATATTATGCAGATCAGATATACAACGTTTTAGTTTTCTAGACTGGATTTCTCTGTATTTAATGCACAAACTTGAAATATTAGTTCACCGATGTCTGTCGTGTTTGTGTGTGTGTGTGTGTGTGTGTTAGGTCAGTGGAGTCATTTGACCTTTTTAAATTTATGACAGCATGAGCTTCACGCACAATCATAGACGTGCAGGCATTTCCTGACCAGCACTGGCAGATATAGACAAACGGCTTCACTTCTAGATGAAGAGCAACACGCCCATCAGCTCCAGCACAGCTCAACAGCTCCTTCATCACAACAGAGGCAGACAGACAGAAATAATATTAACATATACACGACTGTTACAAACTTTGGGGTCAGTCGTTTGTTTGTTTGTGTTGTAATGTACACTCTAAAAAATGCTGGGTTAAAAATAACCCAAGTTGGGTTGAAAATGGACTAACACAGCAATTGGGTTGTTTTAACCCAGCGGTTGGGTTCAATGTTTGCTTAAAATAACCCAATCACTGGGTCAAAACAACCCAATCGCTAGGTTAGTCCATTTTCAACCCAATCGCTGGGCTAAAACAACCCAATCGCTGGGTTAGTCCATTTTCAACCCAATCGCTGGGTTAAAACAACCCAATTAGTGGCTTAAAACAACCCAATCTCTGGGTAAAAACAAACCAATCGCTGGGTTAAAACAACCCAATCGCTGGGCTAAAACAACCCAATCTCTGGGTTAAAACAAACCAATCGCTGGGCTAAAACAACCCAATCGCTGGGTTAGTCCATTTTCAACCCAATCGCTGGGTTAAAACAACCCAATTAGTGGCTTAAAACAACCCAATTGCTGGGTTAAAACAACCCAATCGCTGGGTTAGTTCCTTTTCAACCCAATCACAGGGTTAAAACAACCCAATTAGTGGCTTAAAACAACCCAATTGCTGGGTTAAAACAACCAAATTTCTGGGTTAAAACAACCCAATCGCTGGGTTAGTTCATTTTCAACCCAATCGCTGGATTAAAACAACCCAATTGCTGGGTTAAAACAACCCAATCGCTGGGTTAAAACAACCCAATTGCTGGGTTAAAACATCCCAATCGCTGGGTTAGTTCATTTTCAACCCAATCGTTGGATTAAAACAACCCAATTGCTGGGTTAAAACAACCACATTTCTGGGTTAAAACAACCCAATTGCTGGGTTAAAACAACCTAATCGCAGGGTTAAAACAACACAATAGCTGTTTTAGTTCATTTTCAACCAATCGCTGGGTTAGTCCATTTTCAACCCAATCGCTGGGTTAAAACAACCCAATTAGTGGCTTAAAACAACCCAATCTCTGGGTTAAAACAAACCAATCTCTGGGTTAAAACAACCCAATCGCTGGGCTAAAACAACACAATAGCTGTTTTAGTTCATTTTCAACCAATCGCTGGGTTAGTTCATTTTCAACCCAATCGCTGGGTTAAAACAACCAAATTTCTGGGTTAAAACAACCAAATTTCTGGGTTAAAACAACCCAATCGCTGGGTTAAAACAACCCAATCGCTGGGTTAAAACAAACCAATCGCTGGGTTAAAACAACCCAATCGCTGGGTTAAAACAACCTAATAGCTGTTTTAGTTCATTTTCAACCAATCGCTGGGTTAGTTCATTTTCAACCCAATTTCTGGTTTAAAACAAACCAACCGCTGGGTTAAAACAACCCAATCGCTGGGTTAAAACAAACCAATCGCTGGGTTAAAACAACCTAATAGCTGTTTTAGTTCATTTTCAACCAATCGCTGGGTTAGTTCATTTTCAACCCAATTTCTGGTTTAAAACAAACCAACCGCTGGGTTAAAACAACCCAATCGCTGGGTTAGTCCATTTTCAACCCAATCTCTGGGTTAAAACAAACCAATCTCTGGGTTAAAACAACCCAATCGCTGGGCTAAAACAACCCAATCTCTGGGTTAAAACAAACCAATCGCTGGGCTAAAACAACCCAATCGCTGGGTTAGTCCATTTGCAACCCAATCGCTGGGTTAAAACAACCCAATTAGTGGCTTAAAACAACCCAATTGCTGGGTTAAAACAACCCAATCGCTGGGTTAAAACAACCCAATTGCTGGGTTAAAACATCCCAATCGCTGGGTTAAAACAACCAAATTTCTGGGTTAAAACAACACAATCGCAGGGTTAAAACAAACCAATCGCTGGGTTAAAACAACATAATAGCTGTTTTAGTTCATTTACACCAATCGCTGGGTTAGTTCATTTTCAACCAATCGCTGGGTTAGTTCATTTTCAACCCAATCGCTGGGTTAAAACAACCAAATTTCTGGGTTAAAACAACCAAATTTCTGGGTTAAAACAACCCAATCGCTGGGTTAAAACAACCCAATCGCTCGGTTAAAACAAACCAATCGCTGGGTTAAAACAACCTAATAGCTGTTTTAGTTCATTTTCAACCAATCGCTGGGTTAGTTCATTTTCAACCCAATTTCTGGTTTAAAACAAACCAACCGCTGGGTTAAAACAACCCAATTGCTGGGTTAGTTCATTTTCAACCCAATCGTTGGATTAAAACAACCCAATTGCTGGGTTAAAACAACCCAATCGCAGGGTTAAAACAAACCAATCGCTGGGTTAAAACAACATAATAGCTGTTTTAGTTCATTTACACCAATCGCTGGGTTAGTTCATTTTCAACCAATCGCTGGGTTAGTTCATTTTCAACCCAATCGCTGGGTTAAAACAACCAAATTTCTGGGTTAAAACAACCAAATTTCTGGGTTAAAACAACCCAATCGCTGGGTTAAAACAACCCAATCGCTCGGTTAAAACAAACCAATCGCTGGGTTAAAACAACCTAATAGCTGTTTTAGTTCATTTTCAACCAATCGCTGGGTTAGTTCATTTTCAACCCAATTTCTGGTTTAAAACAAACCAACCGCTGGGTTAAAACAACCCAATCGCTGGGTTAAAACAAACCAATCGCTGGGTTAAAACAACCTAATAGCTGTTTTAGTTCATTTTCAACCAATCGCTGGGTTAGTTCATTTTCAACCCAATTTCTGGTTTAAAACAAACCAACCGCTGGGTTAAAACAACCCAATCGCTGGGTTAGTCCATTTTCAACCCAATCTCTGGGTTAAAACAAACCAATCTCTGGGTTAAAACAACCCAATCGCTGGGCTAAAACAACCCAATCTCTGGGTTAAAACAAACCAATCGCTGGGCTAAAACAACCCAATCGCTGGGTTAGTCCATTTGCAACCCAATCGCTGGGTTAAAACAACCCAATTAGTGGCTTAAAACAACCCAATTGCTGGGTTAAAACAACCCAATCGCTGGGTTAGTTCATTTTCAACCCAATCGCTGGATTAAAACAACCCAATTGCTGGGTTAAAACAACCCAATCGCTGGGTTAAAACAACCCAATTGCTGGGTTAAAACATCCCAATCGCTGGGTTAAAACAACCAAATTTCTGGGTTAAAACAACACAATCGCAGGGTTAAAACAAACCAATCGCTGGGTTAAAACAACATAATAGCTGTTTTAGTTCATTTACACCAATCGCTGGGTTAGTTCATTTTCAACCAATCGCTGGGTTAGTTCATTTTCAACCCAATCGCTGGGTTAAAACAACCAAATTTCTGGGTTAAAACAACCAAATTTCTGGGTTAAAACAACCCAATCGCTGGGTTAAAACAACCCAATCGCTCGGTTAAAACAAACCAATCGCTGGGTTAAAACAACCTAATAGCTGTTTTAGTTCATTTTCAACCAATCGCTGGGTTAGTTCATTTTCAACCCAATTTCTGGTTTAAAACAAACCAACCGCTGGGTTAAAACAACCCAATTGCTGGGTTAGTTCATTTTCAACCCAATCGTTGGATTAAAACAACCCAATTGCTGGGTTAAAACAACCCAATCGCAGGGTTAAAACAAACCAATCGCTGGGTTAAAACAACATAATAGCTGTTTTAGTTCATTTACACCAATCGCTGGGTTAGTTCATTTTCAACCAATCGCTGGGTTAGTTCATTTTCAACCCAATCGCTGGGTTAAAACAACCAAATTTCTGGGTTAAAACAACCCAATCGCTGGGTTAAAACAACCCAATCGCTGGGTTAAAACAACCCAATCGCTCGGTTAAAACAAACCAATCGCTGGGTTAAAACAACCTAATAGCTGTTTTAGTTCATTTTCAACCAATCGCTGGGTTAGTTCATTTTCAACCCAATTTCTGGTTTAAAACAAACCAACCGCTGGGTTAAAACAACCCAATTGCTGGGTTAAAACAAACCAATCGCTGGGTTAAAACAACCCAATCACTGGGTTAAAACAACCCAATCACTGGGTTAAAACAACCCAATCACTGGGTTAAAACAACCCAATCGCTGGGTTAAAACAACCCAATCTCTGGGTTAGTCCATTTTCAACCCAACTTGGGTTATTTTTAACCCAGCATAACCCAGTGTGAAGACTGGTGTAGTGATAATAAATAAAGCTTTTGATCACAGGAATAAATTACACTTTACTCTATATTCACATAGAGAACATTAATTTTACATTGGAAAAATATTTCATAATTTTCTACCGTATTTTTGATCAAATAAATGCAGAAAAAACTCTTTCAAAGCATCAGCAGATCTCACTGACCCCGTCGAACAGCTGTGTGTGTATATAACCGATTGCAACAATGTATCATGTGGTTTTGATTATTCTAAAACATACAAACGTAACAATTGTGTTCTTTTGTATCCAGCTGTCATCACACTGTTGCTATGAGGCGCAGGGCAGATAAATACCACAGACCATAATACGTTACAAGAGTAATGGGCCGTTGGTCTATTAATAGAGATATGAAAGCTTTGGCATCTCTTTATGTGATGCATAACAAATACATTACAGTAGAGAGTATTTATCTTGTTTAATTATCAAGACCGCATGGGGTTAAATGTGAAAAGCGGGGGTTTCTGAGAGCCCGTGTTTATCTGCACTTTTGTGTCGGGGTCACGGGGCCTGATGGACGCTCACCCAGTTGGCAGTGAACCCTCGCTGTAATTCCCAGCATCCTCCATTCAGACCAGAGCTGGAATGAAGGGAGCTCTAACAGGCCGTCGGGAGTCGAGCTCTGCATTTAGATGACTCGAACAAAAGCCTCCGTGCGTGCGGAGCCAACGAGAACTGATTTATAGAGATTTATAAAGGCTTTGTTCAGCTTCAGCATCAGCACAAATATGTAATTAAAAACATTTGTTTGCCGAATGCATAATAGAAATAATAGATAGATAGATAGAAAGATATCAGATCAAACTGGATCATTCTGGAACCAAATATCATGGATCGAGCAATGCTTGCAGATAATAAAGTTGATGATAATGGTATTATTCACATTTTCTGATCATATGAACCTGGCATACATTTATCAAAACAAATCCCCTCGAGAAGTCGGCACTAAAATGACTTGTATTTGTACTTTTAACGGTTGGATCTGTCCCTCGTCTAAAGCCTCGGCTCATCGAGGGCAGCAGATGTTTGGGTTTCTGCAACAGAACATATCCTCAGGAAAACTGAGAACACAAACCGCAGTCAAATCCTGCCGGTCAGCAAACCAAACAATACGACAACTCGTTTTTTTTCCAGTTGGCAGAACTTATTTTCACTGTAGACATCTACAAAATGAAACACTAGAGTTTGAATCCTTTAAATCATAACACTGATATACACATTTTGGTAACCCTTAATTTGAAGAGTCCAGAATAATGCATTAGTTAAGCATTAATTAAGGATTAACTTGTTCACAACTAAGCATTAGTTAAGCACGAACACACTAGTAATTAATGATTAACTTTACATTTTAAGGGTCCAGAATAATGTATTAGTTAAACTAGTAATTAATGATTTGCTTGTTCACAATTATGCATTAGTTAAGCATGGACACAATAGTAATTAATGATTAACTTAACATTACAGTAAGGGCATATTAGCCATTATTTACAACTTAATAAGCCATACATTATTTTTGTGTAGCGATGTAATTATATTTCTGTGTATTTTCTGTTAAGTTAACTGAACAATAAGCTAGTGACCTATGTTTAATTACTGCTGATTTTGCAGTTATAAATTGCTAAAATAGTGTAATGAAGACAATTTGACCCCGTATTCTGAAGTGAATGTTTTATCCTCATTAATTATGGCACTTATTGAGTGATATTTAAGTTTATTAACCAGAATAAACCATTAATTAAGCCTAACTACCATTAAAACAGTACTAAAGTAAAAGTTTTATCCTCATTAATTATGGCACTTATTGAGTAATATTTAAGTTTATTGACCAGAATAAGCCAATAATTAAGCCTATAAGTTAATAAGCAGCTTTTACAGACACAAAACATACTTTTTTTTGTATATTTGGATAAATGGTGAAAGCATGGGCGGTGGACAAGACCCACCCACTTTTTACGATCAATGATATTGGGCCCACTCACTTTTATCGTCTCTAACATTCAGCACATGTTTGTTTACCTACCCCTAATCGATAAACACTTATTATTAAACACGTTAGACGCTTTATTTCCACTTTCTAATATTTTCTTCATTTTTATTGAAAATAAATGCCTTTCCGATCTGATATGTGATGGGAAAAGGAAGAAGATTGTGGAAAATAAGTATTTGAACACCCTGCTATTTTGCAAGTTCTCCCACTTAGAAATCATGGAGGGTCTGAAATTGTCATCGTAGGTGCATGTCCACTGTGAGAGACATAATCTAAAAAAAAAATCCAGAAATCACAATGTATGATTTTTTAACTATTTATTTGTATGATACAGCTGCAAATAAGTATTTGAACACCTGTCTATCAGCTGGAATTCTGACCCTAAAAGACCTGTTAGTCTGCCTTTAAAATGTCCACCTCCACTCCATTTATTATCCTAAATTAGATGCCCCTGTTTGAGGTCGTTAGCTGCATAAAGACACCTGTCCACCCCATACAATCAGTAAGAATCCCACTACTAACATGGCCAAGACCAAAGAGCTGTCCAAAGACACTAGAGACAAAATTGTACACCTCCACAAGGCTGGAAAGGGCTACGGGGAAATTGCCAAGCAGCTTGGTGAAAAAAGGTCCACTGTTGGAGCAATCATTAGAAAATGGAAGAAGCTAAACATGACTGTCAATCTCCCTCGGACTGGGGCTCCATGCAAGATCTCACCTCGTGGGGTCTCAATGATCCTAAGAAAGGTGAGAAATCAGCCCAGAACTACACGGGAGGAGCTGGTCAATGACCTGAAAAGAGCTGGGACCACCGTTTCCAAGGTTACTGTTGGTAATACACTAAGACGTCATGGTTTGAAATCATGCATGGCACGGAAGGTTCCCCTGCTTAAACCAGCACATGTCAAGGCCCGTCTTAAGTTTGCCAATGACCATTTGGATGATCCAGAGGAGTCATGGGAGAAAGTCATGTGGTCAGATGAGACCAAAATAGAACTTTTTGCTCATACTTCCACTAAACGTGTTTGGAGGAAGAAGAATGATGAGTCCCTACTGTGAAGCATGGGGGGGGGGGGGGGGGGGTAGCATCATGCTTTGGGGGTGTTTTTCTGCACATGGGACAGGGCGACTGCACTGTATTAAGGAGAGGATGACCGGGGCCATGTATTGCGAGATTTTGGGGAACAACCTCCTTCCCTCAGTTAGAGCATTGAAGATGGGTCGAGGCTGGGTCTTCCAACATGACAATGACCCAAAGCACACAGCCAGGATAACCAAGGAGTGGCTCTGTAAGAAGCATATCAAGGTTCTGGCGTGGCCTAGCCAGTCTCCAGACCTAAACCCAATAGAGAATCTTTGGAGGAGCTCAAACTCCGTGTTTCTCAGCGACAGGCCAGAAACCTGACTGATCTAGAGAAGATCTGTGAGGAGGAGTGGGCCAAAATCCCTCCTGCAGTGCAAACCTGCTGAACAACTACAGGAAACCTTTGACCTCTGTAATTGCAAACAAAGGCTACTGTTCCAAATATTAACATTGATTTTCTCAGGTGTTCAAATACTTATTTGCAGCTGTATCATACAAATAAATAGTTAAAAAAGCATACATTGTGATTTCTGGATTTTTTTGTTTAGATTATGTCTCTCACAGTGGACATGCACCTACGATTACAATTTCAGACTCTTTCATGATTTCTAAGTGGGAGAACTTGCAAAATAGCAGGGTGTTCAAATACTTTTTTTCCTCACTGTATATATACATACACACAAAATAATATTACAAAATATATAATATACAGGTGCTGGTCATATAATTAGAATATCATCAAAAAGTTGATTTATTTCACTTCAAAAAGTGACACTTGTATATTATATTCATTCATTACACACAGACGGATATATTTCAAATGTTTATTTCTTTTAATTTTGATGATTATAACTGACAACTAAGGAAAATCCCAAATTCAGTATCTCAGAAAATGAGAATATTGTGAAAAGGTTGAATATTGAAGACACCTGGTGCCACACTCTCATCAGCTGATCAACTCAAAACAATTGCTGGGTTAGTCCATTTTCAACCCAACTTGGGTTATTTTTAACCCAGCATTTTTTTGAGTGTATTATTACATATATTCATCTATAAATCAGTCAATACTTATGCAAATGATTGCTTACTCATTCTCTTAATCAAATCTATACAATAAAACAAGAGCATACACTCAAAAAAATGCTGGGTTAAAAATAACCCAAGTTGGGTTGAAAATGGACTAACCCAGCATTGGGGTTGTTCTAACTCAGCAGTTGGGTTAAATGTTTGCTTAAAACAACCCAATCGCTGGGTTAGTCCATTTTCAACCCAACTTGGGTTATTTTTAACCCAGCATTTTTTTGAGTGTACCATATATTTAAGATATATTACAAAATATTAAAATGCACAAAAGATTTTTGCAAACTATTGCACATTTTGATTTGATGATGTCATTCCCAATGCTTTATGCGAGTGGCAGGAAACGTGTCTATAGGGCTGGATGGGAACATGTCCGTCATTTACAAAGACATGAACGCTTAGAACTCACATGTGCTGCAGATAACATCATTCAGCTCAATTTAGAGAAACAAAAGCCTTGAATGACATCAAGGGCACGAGAGACTCAAAGAGAGCGATGAGATAAATCAGTGTGTGCACGGAGATGATCAGTAAAACATCCACTTTAAAGACCGCATGTGCCAATAAAACAACCCCGCCAATGTCGACAGAACACTCTTTTAATGGAGTGTCACATAGTAGCTCAAAGGTGTTGGATAAGCGTCTTTTTCTCCTTTTCTTTCCCTCTTTTGGCCCCCGGGACATTTTTACACCTTCTTTTTTTTTGGTCACATGTACAGCTGGAGTGACGTTAATCCGAAACCCCAAATTATTTTCTACTATTGATTCTGCCAGGCGTTAACCGCTTTTCCGATTTGCTGTGATTCCTGATTGGGCCCCTGGGAGCCGGACCTATTCACTACATATAATATAATTGCAGTCACAGCGCATGAGGTGTGATCGAGTCCCGCCTTCTAGCGAACATTCAATAAGCGGTTTATTGCAATTAATGGCCGACTGTTTTAACAAAACTTGAGTCTGACAAGCGTTGAGCAAATCCAGGAAATGATACATCCTCATTTATTTGTAATTATGCTGTATTGCTCCCAGATGCAGTGCATTATGGGCAATCCATCAGGGGTTCGCCAATTGAGCTGGGGTTTGTTGTCCAGCGCTGACACGTTCACCTTCGGTTACATGTTTACATTGGCCTCGGCGAGCGCACAACTGTCTGTGTGACATTACTAATCCTGAGCGCTTGCTGTGAGTGTCAATGGATGTCTTTCTGCGATATCTGTGAGGAGAGCCCAGTTTCGCCCTCTTGGACAAAAACTCTTAGCAAGCGGTCAAGCTGTGTGTGAATAATCTGTTAACTATTGACCCAACACGACGAGATTTTCCGTCACTGTAAAACATGATCGTGATTTTAACGGTAAAAGACTGTAAAACGCTACGGTGAAAAACAGTTACCCAGTTAACAGAACGTTTCCGTACTACATACGGTGAATAACTGTAATACCTTACATTTAATGTAATGTCATTTTGTAATCATGTAAATTACAGTTTTTGGAAGTGAAAAAGAACGTCATTGTTTGATTTACAGTAAAAAAACATAAATTGATAGAATTCCCTGCTTCTTCACATTTGATGTATTTTTGTTGAAATAATCTGATCAGTTTACATTACGGTTTAGAGTACTCTAAAAAATGCTGGGTTAAAAACAACTAGCAATTGGGTTGTTTTAAACATTTGGTTAAACATTTGTGTGCTTAAAACAACTCAATTGCTGGGTTAGTCCATTTTCAACCCATCGTGGGTTGTTTTTAACCCAGCATTTTTTAGAGTGTGGTGTTCAGTGTTTGTGTGAATGTGCATCTTCTATACATTAGTATTGTCCTCCTAAAAGCTTTGATTGATCATGTGACTCCACTGTGATTGGTTGTCAGTATATATCAAATGTACATAACAGATATTAGTATTTCAATAGATTGGTAATTTCACATTAATTCAGTTAATGAAATAAGTTTTTTTGGTAACACTTGAGTATGGGGAACACATATTCACTATTTACTATGATTTTTGCCTCAATAAACTCCTAATTTATTGCGAATAAATAGTTAGTAAAGTAGTTTTTCTAGCATTTAAGTTTAGGTATTGGGTAGGATTAAGGGAAGCAGAATACGGTCATACAGAATAAGGCATTAATATATGCTTTATAAGAACTAATAAACAGTTAATATCCTAGTAATATGCATGCTAATAAGCAACTAGTTAATTGCGATAATTGAACCCTAAAATGAAGTGTTACCGTTTTTTTTACTGTAAATTTAACTTAAATATGTAAAACCTAAAATGTTGCTACCTTATTTTTATCGTAGGTTTCTGACAATCACAGAATTTTGTTACAGTGTACATGTTATTATTACAATATAAATATTTTAATTATACGGTAAAATAGACAGTGCTGTCCTGTAAAACCTAAAATACCATATTTTTTACAGTAAAGTTCTGGCAACCACAGCAGTTTTTTTTTTCACAGTGCATGATATAGCCTATAAATCTAGACGCACCCTAGCAGCAGCAGATGTAATTTGCAGTCAGGGCGTCTAGCAACTCTCCGTTGGCCTGCGAGCTTGAAAAAGCAAACTCTGATCTGGCCAATCACATCGTGTATAGAGTCGGTGGGCGGGCTTAACATAATTGGGGCAGAGTTGCGCTGGTTCCGCGAGCTACTCGTAAACACAGAAGCTGGCGAACAACGGCCTTTCCAATCCAACCGGATACAGCGAAAGTTGAATCTCTCAACTAGCTCCGCTTCACCTTATTCGTTGCTCTGGTTGGTTGTAGCGCTATCCTATTGCGTGCAGAGGGAATCTGAAAGACAACCGTTTATCCCGCCCCTCGGATTGAGCCCGGCCAACGTCTTAATGTGGGTCTGGCTTGTCAGGCTATGTATGATAAGCTTCCCCATCTGTGTTTTCACTGTTATTCGATAGGGGGCGCTGTTGTACATCTTCTGAAATAGTACACACTGCTGACCAGACTTACCGATTCTATGCAAATTACATGACGAAAATCTGATGTTTATCTCCTTACCCCCAGGGCATCCAAGAGACATGTGTCTTTGTTTCTTCAGTCGAACACAAATGAAGATGTTTAACTCCAACCGTTGCAGTGTGAATGTCGTATAATGATTTTAATGGTAACAAAATATATGAGAGTAAAAAAAACATGCACAGACAAATCCATATTAAACCCTGCGGCTCGTGGCGACACACTGATGTCTTAAGACACAAAATGATCGGTTTGTGCGAGAAACCCAACAGTATTTATATCATTGTTTACCTCTAATACACCACTACTGTATGTCCAACAGCCTTCAGCGCAATCTCACTTCGGGGGAGTGAGGTCTGTACACGATCTGGCGTAGTTTACGTTAAGTGATTGCACGCTCAAGGCTGTTGGATTGATTTTTACGTTTGTAGATTTTGTTACCATTCACATGCATTATACGACTGAGAGACTGCAATGGTTGGAGTTAAAAATCTTAATTTGTGTTCGACTGAAGAAACAAAGTCACCTGTATCTTGGATGCCCTGGGGGTAAGCAGATAAACATCACATTTTCATTTTTGGGTGAACTATCCCTTAAAGCAACTATCATGTAATTGCTCATCCAGTTTGAATGCGGGTGCATTTAAAAAAGAAAAAAGCAACATTTTGAGCAAAAAAAAAAGTTTTTGTCAAAGACTATGTCCAGATAAGACGGAGTAGATGGAGATGGAGTAGATGGAGTCCATCAACACCCCCAAAGCTTCAATCCTTTCGCTCGTCCTGGGTCACATTTCCTTCAGTAACATTAGGCCGTTTTGATTTATATGTTGTTTAAAGGGATAGTTCACCCAAAAAGGAAAATTAGCCCATGATTTACTCACCCTCAAGTCATCCGAGGTGTGTATGATATTCTTCTTTCAGACGAATAAAATCGGAGTTATATTAAAAATGTTCTAGCTAATCCAAGCTTTATAATAGCAGTAATAGTTGCTCTGTTTTTGAAGTCCATAAAAACTGCATCTGTCCGTCATATAACTGCTCCACGCGGCTCCAGGGTGTTAATAAAGGCCTTCTGAAGCGAATCGATGTGTTTGTGTTAGAAAAATATCCATATTGAAAAATGTATTTGATTTTTTTCTATGGCTCTGCATCAGCCGCGCCATCACTTCCGGCGAATAAGGTCAAAATACCGGCGCGATCATAGATATATACATAGATTCCTCATTAGTGCCTGCCCGGATCGGTCGAATGAGGCATCTACGTATATATATATCTTTGATCGCGCCAGTATTTTGACCTTATTCACTGGAAGTTATGGCGCTGGGAATACTAGATGACATTCGTCTGATAAGAGGTAAAAAAATAACAGATACTGTTGGGTTTCTCGCAGAAAGCGATGGTTTCGTGTCTTCAGACATCAATGTGTCGCCACGAGCCGCAGGGTTTAATAAGGATTCGTATGTCTGTGTTTTTACTCTCATTGCTCTCATACTCTAAAATCTCCCCATTGACATCATTATACAACTATCACACTGCAGCGGCTGGAGTTAAACATCTTCATTTGTGTTCTACTGAAGAAACAAATACACCTACATCTCTGATGCCCTGGGGGTCAGCAGATCAACAAAAACATTTCGTTTTGGGGTGAACTATCCGTTTAATGTTGATGATCGCGTTATTTTACACATGCACATGTTTACATATGATATCGCTTGTTTCTGTGTCGTCTTCGCCTGTGTTTTGATCAGGAGATTCTGTACTCTTTCAGAAGATGTGTAGGCTGAATTTACCATCAATGGAGGGGAAACGTTGTCTCAAATATTACGTCAATGGCGGGGAAAGTGTTAAAATACAAATCAAACTTCTCTTTGAAGTATGCCAATCAGCATTGAGAGCATCTTCAGGGACTTTCCTACCGAACCAGGCGACGGCGAGCGCTCTTTCGTCTTCTAACCGGCGCTGATGGCATCGGCTCAGAATCTGTATTTTCATTCCAGCTGTGAATGGAGGCTTTGTGTGGTTTGAGGGAAACCTGCTCTCTGGGAAGTGTCAGAAGGCTAGTACTTACATTGTTATCTGAAGATAGAGGCCAGAAATGGTTTCCAGACTCCTGCAGTTCTCTAGCAGAAACACTGGACTGATCCGCGGGCATGCACGCAGCTCCAGACGCTTATATATTCATAAAGACTTTCCAATTGTTTGGCACCATTTCGAACGTTAGGCTTGTCATTTCTGGAATGGAAATGAAACTTATATTGGCATGGTGGCGTCAGCCAAGTTCGTTCTATTAACTGTTTGTTTGAATCTAACCTGGTTCAGAATGTCACTCTAATAGACTGCGTTCAGATTGCCAGCATATGTTAGCAGCCCTGGCACTTGTTCAGTTCTTTTAACCTTTACCTTTGGAGCACAATTGCTCTCAGAGCACTTAGTTGAGCAAGCAAATACTTTCCCTCCAGTGTGGGACAAACACAGCTGAGATCAGGGATGATAGCAAGCCGTTTCTTACAAATGCATAGGTGTTTCTCATTGAAAAATAATAATGTGTGTATGAAATCAATGAATACTACCATTTAAAAGTTTGTGTTCATCTTTTAGAAGAGAAAAATTAAGTGAGGATGCATTAAACTGACAGTGAAGACTCGTATAGTTATTGGTGAGCAAAGGAGACTTCATCACACCGACCTCTAACTTTTGCAATACAAACACATTTGCAACACACAAGCAGTCTGTGCGACAGGAAACTAGTGTTAGGCTCACGTGTAAACTGTTCCAGAGGGTTTTTGTTAGGTTTGGTTTAGTTTTCCTTTCAGGTGTAAAATACTAAAACAAATCGACTGGGTCTAAACTCTCCGAAAGTTGCAGTAGCTAAAAGAAATAAACAGTTGTGTATAACTTTTCACAAAATGACGCCTGTGAACGGTCCCTATAGACAGCTTGGAAGTCCTTCTACTAGTCCCAGGAAGAAGCTTGAATGAGAATTTCTTCAGACGAGACTTCTTCAAAACATACAACAACACTTTTCATCAGTGGCCAGTTAACAAAAGTGGATTTTTAGGCCTTCATTCCGGTGTGGCCATCAGTGGCCTGTACGAAAAAGCACACGGCATCACTAACATTACGATATGAATATCATTTCTTAGTCATGGATGCTATGTATAATGTATGGAAACAATGTGGGTGTATTTTTTCTTTTGGGTTATTTTTTTCAGTGTTTGAGTACATTTACATTTATGCATTTGGCAGACGCTTTTATCCAAAGGACCTTATTACAGGGACAATCCCCCTGGAGCAACATGGAGTAAAGTGCCTTGCTCAGGGACACACTGGTGGTGACCGCTGGGATTGAACCAGCAACCTTCTGCATGTCAGTTCAGTGGTTTAACCCACTGGACCACCATCTCCAGTAGTTTTTGTGTTAGCCTGATCCCGGGTCAGATGTAATAACCCAGTGTTTGAGTAGTTGTGTTACACAGATCTAGCCTGGTCCTACTCATACATTTCATTTGTAATGTACATAGAGTCTGGCCACTCTCCATTGACAAGCGTTTACTTCCCTGAGGCGGGAACTCTGTTGAAGTTTAAAACTATTGGATCTGCCGAGTGCCACTTTGGATTTGCCATAACCAATCGCTAACGTTTGGTCGTGACGCCGTTCGCCTTTTTTTCTCACATGGAAATCCGTAAAAATAACTGTGCAGATTGTGCAGCCACCTCAGTGATAAAACCTTGTGCATTCGGATTGTGATTTATTCACAGTGGAGGGGAGAGTTTTGTGTTTTGTGCTCACGTGGTGCATAACATACTGTAAATAAAATATCACATGCTTGGTATGATAAGAATAAATACTGCTGTAAATAACAGCCCAAGTCAAATGTTTACGTGCTTTTCTTCTTTTTATTTTTTGAGCGGTGATGAAATATATTGCTCTTGTAAATACTCGGCAGCATTTAAAGAAATACAAGTCTAGAAATGCATCCAAATTACAGCGAAGCGCGGCCGTACGGTGCTCTGCAGGGGTCAAAAAGGATAGCCTGGATGCCAGACGAACTTAGCCCCGCCCACAAAATTTTTGCACGGGCAGTTCGGTCTGGACTTGATCCATAGAGAAGTAATTATGCCCGAACAGAAACTGTTCGGACCAATGAAATTGTCAGGGCGGGCTTTAGACGATGATGGACAGATGATCAACAGTAACGTAATCATCCACGTCATCAAAGGCGCTTGGGTTGAATTTGTTCTAATCCTAAACGGAGAACTTACAATACAATACAATACAATTTTATTTGTTAAGCACATTTAAAATAACCAAGGTTAGCCAAAGTGCTGTACACTTACATAATTACAACAAATTAAAACAGTTTAAACAAGTGACAAACTAAAATAATATAATGCAAAAAAATGAACTCTCAGGCTGGTTTAAAACTTGTTCGTATATGCGTTCACCTTTACTATTTCTCTCAGAAATGATGATGGTGTTGGTAAGTACTCTGTGTATCCTTACATTCTTTTTTTACAACACCAGCAAAGATCGTTTACACTCATCTTCTTCTTCTAACGTGACTTATTCCAGCGCGCACAGACAGGGTTGCCAAGTTTTTACAGCAAAACTCGCCCAACTGCTACTCAAAACTAGCCAAAAACAAGCCCAATAGCTTTCCGGGTGGGGGGGTTCTCCGGGAAAAATGGCATTTGGGGGTAAAATATGTGTTATTTTGGCACGGCTGCTAAATTTCGCATTCCTGGGTCTGTATATCACATAATTGGGGTCGCTTCAACCCGCGGACTTGGCAACACAGTGCAGTTGAGTTCTGTTGACATTTGACAACTAACGTTATGCGTCGCTCCGTTGCTCTGATTGGTTGTAGGTCTATCCAATTGAGGTCTTTCCTGGTTCGGTTTAAACACGCCCCATAATCACAGCCCAACGGAGCAGATCAGACTCATATTCTGACTATAACTGAGTATGACGACGTCAGGCTACAAAAAGGATATAAACTGTGAATTTTGAAGTGATAGATTCTTGAAAACTCAGAGATGTGGATTCAGACAGCAGTTAAATGACCACACGACCTGGCATTTGTCTAAAACAGGAGGTCATTCGGCCGGGGATTTTTACCGGATGGCAATAAAATCCCTGACTAGCCCCTGTAAATGAAAACAATTACAGTCCGAATAGAGCTTCAGCAATTACTTCACCACTAAAGGAGTGAGCTGGAAAATCAAACTTTTCCCGGGACACAACCTCATGGCCACCAACAAAACTCAGCAAAGATTGTTCTTGCTTCTGGATATTCGGCCGCCGTGCCACAACGGAATGAACGGCTTCGCTCGCATCTTTCTCCGCCGCCATTACTGAACTACAACTCAAACTAGCGCACGACATCATCGTCATCGTTCTCAGCCACGCCCTCTGTTCGCTGATTGGACCGGTAAAAATTTGTTTGGAGAAAATCTAAGAATATACCGCAGTCCCAGACGGAGTAATGAAGGAAAATGAAAATTGAGCGGACGTACGTAGGAGGGCGGAGCGATGCTAACACAGATCCCGGATCAGACGTAATAACCCAGTGTTTGGGTAGTTTTTGTGTTACTCAGATCCTGGGTCAGACATAACCAGTGATGCCAGTAAAGGCTGGAATACACTACACGATTTTTAAAATCTGAACAGATTTTAAACAGATTACTGGGCACGAGGCCCTGTACCGTCGCAAGGGCCTCGCGCAAAGTGGCAGCTGACTCCATGTAAAACCCAATAAAGTTCATGTTTTTGTCCTTCGAAATAGGCTACTATAATAGTTAAAATACATAGCTAAAATGACACTATGTATCACTTATTATGCAACATACATTATTTCTCTCTGCCTGAAACTGTGCGTGTGACAGTGATTCATGCACATACATGTCAGTCAGCGGGCATCGCACGTCAGGCTCATAGAGAGTTTTATTCACAGCTTCAAATTCTGATTTTGGATGCCTCTGAAATGGGTCAAACCATAGATATTTCCCAGAAGTTCAAGCAAATATGCTAGAAATCCGCGCTCCGCTCATTAAGGATGTGCGTTTATTGCACGGAGATGGACACCTGCAGGATTTCATCTGACACACAAACGTTTTTTTTTATTTAACATTAAAGTTAAATAAGCATATAGACTAACTATTATGCACCTGTCGGAGCATCAGTGAGCAACAGTGCCGCAGAATGAGTGTAGCCTAGTCTATCTCTAGACAACGTTTTTAAGTCTGAAAACTGCCAAAAAGCAATGCAATTGTCACCATCCATTTAGCGCATGTTAACAACTGAAAAACAGCACTGTGATTCCGTGAGAGAGCACTCCTAAATAATGGATTCAGGCCATTTTACAAACGCGTCTGACCCAATCATAATTTAGAACATAATTTAAGCGTCAAAATGTGCACATTGCACACTTCAGTTACAGTTTAACTTCTTGAAGTTGAACCTAATGCTGTTAAACTGAATATACATTCTGTGTGTGTGTGTGTGTGTGTGTGTGTGGGGGGGGTGTAACGGTACACAAAACTGACGGTTCAGTACGTACCTCGGTTTTGAAGTCCCGGTTCGGTATGGATTCGGTACAGCAGTTTTCACAAAATTGCTTTTTATTCATTTTTATTCAACAGTGGTTTAATGAAAAAAATTGTGTCTGCCCTTAAATGAATTAAATTATAACTAAAAGTTTCTTAAACATAATGCTGTAAACTATATTGTCAGGACTCGGGTTTGATCATTGCTCTTCCTGCTTTTTTCTCATTTATGTTTCTGTGTATTTTTCCACTGCACCACAGCTGTGCTCTATTCGTACTCAGCACCACTGCACACCACTCTCACCTGTCTCTCCATTTAAGTTTCCCGCACTTGATTTCTGTGGCAGCTGCGCAGCATTATGATCAGGGCTCTTGCACACCTCTCACCTGTTTCTCCTCTCATTTAATTTCTCTCACTATTTAGCTTCCTTCCTTTCCTGCCTTCGCTGCCAGAGTGTTTTGTCTGTTTTTCTGTCGTGCGCTAGCCTTTGAATTGAGATTCTATTTTTGCTTTACCAAGTTTTGATCATATTCTGTTTTTTCCTAGTTTGATCCAGCCCTGCAGCTCTGTTTTCCCATCTCCTTTTTGATTTAGCATTTTGCTATTGACTCTGTGCCTGTGCCTGGCTTGTTCTCCGCCCTGCACCTTGGACTGTCATTTCGCTGGTCCTGAGCCTGCCTGCCTGTTGCTGACTTCTGACTTTTGCCTGCCCTCGGATCACGTCTTCGGCTATTTCCCCTGGCTTGGCAGCTCGGCTGCCCCATTTAAATATTGTTTCCTTTTACTTTGCTTTTTGTCCTAATAAATATTGTGTGAACTGATCTGCTCTTGGGTTCTCTGTTTTCCCGTCCAGCCCTCACATATATAGGGAGCCCTTACTTACATATAGCTATTAAAGATTAACAACAGAGCCCAAACTATTAGCCTAAATTCAGTTGCTATTTATTTTTAGATATAATAATCAACACTCATAAGATTCACATAAGGCAGTTTTTGCATTAACTTCTAAATCTAATTATTTTTATTCGTTGTTGAAATATAATCATTTAGTGGCTGTAATTTTCATGACAGGTTTATTTAAACATACATTAAATAAACAAGACATCACTAACAGGCTAAGTAGTATATAATGAATATATAACGGCTAATATAATGAATATAACGGCTAATATAATGAATGTAACGGCTAATATAATGAATATATAACGGCTAATATAATGAATATATAACGGCTAATATAATGAATATAACGGCTAATATAATGAATGTAACGGCTAATATAATGAATATAACGGCTAATATAATGAATATAACGGCTAATATAATGAATATAACGGCTAATATAATGAATATAACGGCTAATATAATGAATATAACGGCTAATATAGTGCATGTATTCAGTGAAAGAGTTGATTTCTCTAGTGAGCTACAGCTGTGGACACTGAATGACTTCTGAGTAAACGTGATTCTGCATGACATTGTTTACAAGCTGTTTTATTGTCTTTCTGCGGTTGAAAC
This sequence comes from Romanogobio albipinnatus, assembly GCA_023566225.1. Lineage (NCBI taxonomy): Eukaryota > Metazoa > Chordata > Actinopteri > Cypriniformes > Gobionidae > Romanogobio > Romanogobio albipinnatus. Next base: position 3,015,015 of record CM042261.1, on the reverse strand, counting down.
GCAGATGGAGCGATTACACGACATATGATACATTTCAGTAAGTTGTAATGTATCCTCAACATACCTTAAGATGTATTAATTTATGTTTATTCTTTAGGAAGAGATGATCGCATTGACTCGCGCCGCGGCTTTAAGTTGAACTGATACGCGTCTATCAGTCACGTCACATTAAAGAGCGTTAAAACGGCATTTATCGTTTGAATTTCGTGATAAAATGGACTGAATACTTAATATGTTCGTGTGGGAACTCGGATTGAAGTGTGTTCCGCGCTTACAACAAGCCGACTGTTAACTTTTAAAGATTACATTCATAACCGTTCGGTACACACGTGCACCGACCCGAAAGCCCTGTACCGAAACGGTTCAATACGAATACGTGTACCGTTACACCCCTAATATATATATATATATATATATTAGCACTAATATATATATTAGTGGTGGGCCGTTTTCGCCGTTAACGTGATGTGTTAACGTGAGACTCTTATCGGGCGATAAAAAAAATATCGCCGTTAATCTATTCTCAAAGTTGGGTTGGGAGCTGGGTCTATACTACGCAAGCTATGATGACTTTCACCTTGATATTTTAGCGCGGATGCACACCTAGCCGAATTGCACTGTAGGGGGCGAGAGAACGAGTCTTCGAACCTCTGTGTATGCCTACTAGTGTTGTCGGTTGTGTGACCGGTCTGAATTTCGCGCGGGGTTGCACATAGCGTTAATTCTACTAATTCATGCAGATTTCACGCTCGCATCTGAAGCGCACACACACATACCGTAATAAAGCCGCCTCTGACATACAAGTGCAAAAATGAGCTCCTTTTTCCAGCTTATTAATGGTCAAATACTCTCAAAAATGTCTCAATGTCCATCTTGGTGAGTTTTAACGTAAACACAGTCGTGATTTTCACAGTTTTTTGATTTTCCATGGAATCTGACGGCTCAAATCTGCAGACTGGCTCTGACTCGTCAACTAGCCTCAACTTGATCAGACTGTAAATCGGGGGGGAAATCGGGGCAAAAATCGTGTAGTGTATTCCAGCCTTAACGCGTTACTCTAAACTGACTCCTTTTTTCCAGTAATGAGTAACCTAATGCGTTACTATTTCCAAACCAGTAATCAGATTAAAGTAACTTATCCACTGTCACTGTGAATTACTATTTTTGTCATTTTCCTTAGTAAAAATATATATTTTTGCTTTCTCCTTGCGTGTCAGGGAGAGTATTTATGTTAAGTGAAGTCAAGAAAGACATTTTGGAAGTATCTTTTAATTTCAACTTAAAATGTCAGGAGAAACATTGTTGACGTTACTGTTAAAAATGCACTTCCAATAAAGTGAGTGTTGGCAAAAACGGTTGTCATTTCTATGTTGAGGCGGCAGGGGTGTTGTCGACAACTGCTGAATGTAACTAATAAAGTACTTGTAATCTAACTTAGTTACTTTTAAAATCAAGTAATCTGTGAAGTAACTAAGTTACTTTTTAAAGGAGTAATCAGTAATCAGATTACTTTTTCAAAGTAACTGTGGCAACACTGGACATAACAACCCAGTGTTTGGGTTATCGTGGGCTTTTTGCGTCTCTTCAGGAGAGAGCAGAGCCGCTCCGTTAAATTGCTGCATGTCTTCGGTAATATACAGGTTTGTGTACATTTTATTTATCTATACATTTGTTATTGTGCTGTATATTGTTTAATTTTATGCAAAGCAACACACAGGGGTGCGATGTGGGTCGCCTAAACAAGTGTCACGTCTGTCTTTTCGCGTGATGGAAACGCCTGATGCCTTGCATTAAATGTTTTAATTTTATTTAAAAAGATACAAAATATAAATACTTGATGTTAAAATATGTTCTCAGAACTGTGATAAAATTCAGAGATATGAAGGATGCAATACTACTCTATTGGTACTCAAGATTAACATGAGATTGGCAGAAACCGTGTGTGTGTTATGTCCCTTTAACCGTGAAAAACCTTTCAAGGTTGCATATATGTTAAAGGTTATATACAGAAGATGATAGCAGATTCATAGGTTCACTGTGAACAGACACGCCTCACACTCAAGCGTTCGTGGTAACACGTGTAAAGAATGCCACGGCGTGCCAAACAAATAGAGTCAGCTTTCCGTTAGTTCCCTAATTAACACATACATTACACTTACACTGCAAATAAAGTTTTTCTTACTCCGTTTTTTTGTCTTGCTTTTCATTCAAATCTAAAAATACTTAAATCAAGAGATACATTTACTGAAGAAGCTAAATAAAAAAAAATGTTGGTCTTGAATGAAGAGAATGTGTTTTTTTTATCTTTTATCTTTTTATCTTTGAAAAAGCCTTTATTTGCAGGGTACGGCTACAAATGTACTGTATGTATTTACACTCAGAGCCTTGTTGGCAGAGGCTATTTACACTAACCACGCCCACTGATGTCTGATTGGGCCAGACAAAAATTTATTGAATCTGCCTTTTGCTGAACTCGCTCTACTCCCTTTTCCCATCACATATCAGATCAGAAAGGCGTTTATCTTCAATAAAAATGAAGACAAGATTCGAAAAGTGGTATAAAGTGTCTAACGTGTGTTTAATAATAAAGTTTTTATCGATTTAATAATTTTAATAAATATAATCAAAACTAGTCATAAGGGTCAATTTTTTTTTTTTAAAGGCCGAACTATTGGAATCTAAATATTGAAAAAAATCGCCTATAAAGTTGTCCAAATGAAGTCCTTAGCAATGCATATTACTAATAATAATAAATTTTTGTTACGGTGGGAAATGTACAAAATATCTTCATGGAACATGATCTTAATATCCTAATGATTTTTGGCATTAAAGAAAAACGGCATAATTTTGACCCATACAATGTATTGTTGGCTATTGCCACAGATATACCCGTGAGACGCACGACTGCTCTTGAGCTCCAGGGTCACATTTACACTTGGTTATTATTGCACACCGTTTAATGTACAACAACACTGAGGTGCAAATACCATCTTCACCAGGAGTTTGATTGACAGGCTGACCAATCATAACCACAATGTTGTCCAACAATAACCAGACAGGAGAGTTTGTAACATCGGTGGACTTGGACTTGAAAAGTGGTGTGTATTGACGTCTTTCCATGGTCGAAACAACATTCCTTCTGCTGGTCATTCATGTTTATTTGGTGCTATAACTAGTAGTAAAGAGAAAGTCACAATCATTTCTGCTCTTTTTAAACATTTGTGTGCAATCACGAGTATTAGACATGCACACAATGACAACATTTGAAAGCTGAGACTTTGTTTTATATCAAAAGTCGCCTGCCCTGTCTTGTCTGTTTTTCACTGTGTGTGGCATGAGAGCGGCAGGTCGGACGTAACTTTGTGAAGGGTCACTCAAAGCTGATTCACGCTCTTGTTATCTGGCGTGTCGCAGAAGAGATTCAATCCCAACACCAGACACCACAGGTTTGAATTAGAGCAGAGAATGTAAAACCCTTCGGTCTAGACTTACAGTGAAGGAATGTCTCTCGACTCACACACACACACACAGTCTCTGCAAACACACACACACACACACAGAGCAAACAGTGAGCTGACGCTGTGGTGAATCCTGGGATTGCTCTGTTATTCCGCATGTCTGTCTTCAACTAACGAATCTCCCCAGTCGAGATCGTTTAATGCGCCAGAGTCGAGATGTCTTTCCTACATGAAGACAAAAGTGCTTTGACACTAACTCTTGCACAACTGCAGGGGAATTCTTAAACCGATTCCTCAGAGAAACATTACCAAAACAGGAAACTCGCACATTTACAGTGAGGAAAAAAAGTATTTGAACACTCTGCTATTTTGCAAGTTCTCCCACTTGGAAATCATGGAGGGTCTGAAATTGTCATCGTAGGTGCATGTCCACTGTGAGAGACATAATCTAAAAAAAAAATCCAGAAATCACAATGTATGATTTTTTTAACTATTTATTTGTATGATACAGCTGCAAATAAGTATTTGAACACCTGAGAAAATCAATGTTAATATTTGGTACAGTAGCCTTTGTTTGCAATTACAGAGGTCAAACGTTTCCTGTAGTTGTTCAGCAGGTTTGCACTGCAGGAGGGATTTTGGCCCACTCCTCCTCACAGATCTTCTCTAGATCAGTCAGGTTTCTGGCCTGTCACTGAGAAACACGGAGTTTGAGCTCCTCCAAAGATTCTCTATTGGGTTTAGGTCTGGAGACTGGCTAGGCCACGCCAGAACCTTGATATGCTTCTTACAGAGCCACTCCTTGGTTATCCTGGCTGTGTGCTTCGGGTCATTGTCATGTTGGAAGACCCAGCCTCAACCCATCTTCAATGCTCTAACTGAGGGAAGGAGGTTGTTCCCCAAAATCTCGCAATACATGGCCCTGGTCATCCTCTCCTTAATACAGTGCAGTCGCCCTGTCCCATGTGCAGAAAAACACCCCAAAGCATGATGCTATCCCCCCCCCCCCCCATGCTTCACAGTAGGGATGGTGTTCTTGGGATGGTACTCATCATTCTTCTTCCTCCAAACACGTTTAGTGGAATTATGACCAAAAAGTTATATTTTGTTCTCATCTGACCACATGACTTTCTCCCATGACTCCTCTGGATCATCCAAATGGTCATTGGCCAACTTAAGACGGGCCTTGACATGTGCTGGTTTAAGCAGGGGAACCTTCCGTGCCATGCATGATTTCAAACCATGACGTCTTAGTGTATTACCAACAGTAACCTTGGAAACGGTGGTCCCAGCTCTTTTCAGGTCATTGACCAGCTCCTCCCGTGTAGTTCTGGGCTGATTTCTCACCTTTCTTAGGATCATTGAGACCCCACGAGGTGAGATCTTGCATGGAGCCCCAGTCCGAGGGAGATTGACAGTCATGTTTAGCTTCTTCCATTTTCTAATGATTGCTCCAACAGTGGACCTTTTTTCACCAAGCTGCTTGGCAATTTCCCCGTAGCCCTTTCCAGCCTTGTGGAGGTGTACAATTTTGTCTCTAGTGTCTTTGGACAGCTCTTTGGTCTTGGCCATGTTAGTAGTTGGATTCTTACTGATTGTATGGGGTGGACAGGTGTCTTTATGCAGCTAACGACCTCAAACAGGGGCATCTAATTTAGGATAATAAATGGAGTGGAGGTGGACATTTTAAAGGCAGACTAACAGGTCTTTGAGGTTCAGAATTCTAGCTGATAGACAGGTGTTCAAATACTTATTTGCAGCTGTATCATACAAATAAATAGTTAAAAAATCATATATTGTGATTTCTGGATTTTTTTTTTAGATTATGTCTCTCACAGTGGACATGCACCTACGATGACAATTTCAGACCCCTCCATGATTTCCAAGTGGGAGAACTTGCAAAATAGCAGAGTGTTCAAATACTTATTTTCCTCACTGTAGCTCCAGCTAGATAACCTAGAAACCACGGCCTTTGCTATCTCAGGATCTTCACCAGCACAAATGAGCTCCAGTATCGATATGCCGGCATCAACTGACTCTGATTAAAGACTCATGAGATTAGGGATTAAGGCTTTGTGTTTTAGGCCTGACGTAATGGGCCAGGCGATCTTCTTTATCAGCCCAGCGGTGTCCAGCTCATCCTGAGGGGTAATTTAAACCCGCGGCTTTGAAAGCCCATTCATCAGAGAGGCACGCGAGCGGGCCGGAGCGCGGCCAGAGAGAGAGCCTGCATGTTAAAGAGGAACTGTGAGGCTTTTTTACATCTGTATGAAGGGAGTTCTTCTCGATATCAGTGTCAGTGTTCATGAACTCCTGAAACGCCTCCATTGCAGTCTATGAGGAAATAATCAACATTCAAGCTGGAAAACCTGCTCTAGTAGAGCTCAAACACACTTCAAGACTTTGTAAAAGGGCATAGGACTCTCTGCAAATGGTTTGAGTAAAAGTTTGACGAAATTATGCAAATGGCAGGGCTATCTAATCTAACCGTGCAGAAGTGGCGTGGTGGGATGATCAAAGTTGAGAGTGTATTCCTCTCTTCTCCAGACTAAGGAAGGCTGATAGCCTCCTCTGACCCCACAGGAGAACAGTCGATCAGCCGCTGTTTAATCTGAGCCGAGGTGACGCTGAAGATGAGCAAAGCAGACAGTCCCTGAGAGGCTGATAATAAGAACAAGATATTTAGAGAGTCAAGATGTGTGTGTGTGTGTGTGTGTGTGTGTGTGTGTGTGTGTGTGTGTGTGTGTGTGTGTGTGTGTGTGTGTGTGTGTGTGTGTGTGTGTGTGTGTGTGTGTTACAGTCATAGAAACAAAAAGGTTCAGTGTGGAACTCTAGAGTTCTTTACTCGATTTTAAATAATCCTTAATTATGCCAATCATCGAAGACATTTCTCATTATATAGAACATTTTTTGTGGCATAAAGTGTTCATTAAAATTTAGTCAAGAACCCTAAAGTTATACATAGAACCACATTGAATCTTTTTGTTTCAATACTCTCTAAAAAATGCTGGGTTAAAAATAACCCAAGTTGGGTTGAAAATGGACTAACCCAGCAATTGGGTTGTTTTAAGCAAACATTTAACCCAACTGCTGAGTTAAAACAACCCCAATGCTGGGTTAGTCCATTTTCAACCCAACTTGGGTTACTTTTAACCCAGCATTTTTTAGAGTGTATAATATAATATAATATAATTAAAATAAGTAATAACTACACGCTATGAAGCATTAGTTAAGCATTAGTAAATAGTTAATTCATCATTTGTAAAGCATTAATAAACATTACTAAGCAGTTTATAAATACAGCTACAAATGCTTTATTCTTGATTTATAAGCATATCTATAATGTGTTTAATAATTGTATTTTCATACTTTATAAATGATCCATTCATAATTAATAAATTAAGTATTACATTATTTACAAACCAGTTATTTAGGAGTTGTTAGTGGTTCATCAGATCATTTATTAAGTGTAAGCAAAGGATTAATAATAATTCATCTAAATGTACATTTATACATCTTATTATTTAGACAAATATTTACTCAGTGTGCTAATAAATGCTTTATTAAGACATATTCCTACTGTAATTCATGATTAGTTCAGGTAGTATTTTTAAAATGGAGACTGTACAACTAGTAACTTAATATAAAATTAAAATTAAACTTCTTCAATGTCATATAAAATAATATTCCCTTAGACCGCCAGAAATCATAACTGCAGTCAAATGAAACTAAGCCTCTGCAATCTGATATAAAAATACATACATGTAAAGTGCAAACATTGCTGAATAAAAATGTACCAGTGGATTACACTGGATTACTGGAGTGCCAAAATACAACAAATACAATTTAGATAAAACAATAATAATATAATTAAATATTTTGCATTGTCAAAGTACCAGAGAACAGCTTTTATCTCCTCTGTAAAAGCTTTACGAGGCATAAATAGTCCTCACTTTAGATGAGCTCACAGAAATAGTTCACTGACAACTACTAAAAGTTTTATAACTACCTGAATTAATCATGAATTACAGTAGGAATACGTGTTAATAAAGCATTTAATAACACACTGAATAACTGTATAAATGTATATTTAAATAGCTTATTAATCATTTACTTACACTTTCTAAATGATCTGATGAACCACTGACAACTCCTAAATAACTGGTTTGTAAATAATGTAATACTTCATTTAGAAATGATAAATTGATCATTTATAAAGTATGAAAATACAATTATTAAACACACTATAGATATGCTTAAATCAAGAATAAAGCATTTATAGCTGTATTTATAAACTGCTTAGTAATGTCTATTAATGCTTTATAAACAATGAATTAACGATTTACTAATGCTTAACTCATGCTTTATAGTTATTATAAAGTGTTACCTTAAAATATAATATGTGCTTTCAAATCAATGAATCGCGATTAATCCCAAAATAAAAGTGTGTTTACATAATATATGTGTTTACTGTGTATAATTATTATGTATATTTGACCACACACACACACATTTAAAAATATTTGCATGTATATACTGTACATATATTTATATATTTTATATTATATATACACATACATATTTTATATAAAAATATAACATTTTTTTAAATATATAAATCCATGTGTGTGTGTGTGTTTATATATACATAAGTACACACATATATTATGTAAACATTCGTTCATTTGACAGCACTACACTCTAAAAAATGGTGCTATAAGGCACTAAAAATGGTTCTTGGCTCGTAATCATAGGGAAACCTTTTTATGTGCTATATAGCACCAATTTTGGTGCTTCAGTGGTTCTTCAGCGGTTCTTCAGTGGTTCTTCAGTGGTTCTTCAGCGGTTCTTCAGTGGTTCTTCAGCGGTTCTTCAGTGGTTCTTCAGCGGTTCTTCAGCGGTTCTTCAGCGGTTCTTCAGCGGTTCTTCAGTGGTTCTTCAGCGGTTCTTCAGTGGTTCTTCAGCGGTTCTTCAGCGGTTCTTCAGCGGTTCTTCAGCGGTTCTTCAGCGGTTCTTCAGCGGTTCTTCAGTGGTTCTTCAGCGGTTCTTCAGCGGTTCTTCAGCGGTTCTTCAGCGGTTCTTCAGCGGTTCTTCAGCGGTTCTTCAGTGGTTCTTCAGCGGTTCTTCAGCGGTTCTTCAGCGGTTCTTCAGCGGTTCTTCAGTGGTTCTTCAGCGGTTCTTCAGTGGTTCTTCAGCGGTTCTTCAGCGGTTCTTCAGCGGTTCTTCAGTGGTTCTTCAGCGGTTCTTCAGCGGTTCTTCAGTGGTTCTTCAGCGGTTCTTCAGCGGTTCTTCAGCGGTTCTTCAGTGGTTCTTCAGCGGTTCTTCAGCGGTTCTTCAGCGGTTCTTCAGCGGTTCTTCAGTGGTTCTTCAGCGGTTCTTCAGTGGTTCTTCAGCGGTTCTTCAGCGGTTCTTCAGCGGTTCTTCAGCGGTTCTTCAGCGGTTCTTCAGTGGTTCTTCAGTGGTTCTTCAGCGGTTCTTCAGCGGTTCTTCAGTGGTTCTTCAGCGGTTCTTCAGTGGTTCTTCAGCGGTTCTTCAGCGGTTCTTCAGTGGTTCTTCAGTGGTTCTTCAGCGGTTCTTCAGTGGTTCTTCAGCGGTTCTTCAGTGGTTCTTCAGAGGTTCTTCACCGGTTCTTTGACTAAGGTGCTCTATAGCACCACTACCATATACAGAACATGTTAAGATATGGTGCTATATAGCACCAAAAGTGGTTCCTCTATGATTACGATGAAGAACCATTTTTGGTGCCATATACCTAGAACCTTTTTTTTTTTAGAGTGTAGGGGAACCACTTTAATACCCCTTTTCCACCGAGGCAGTGCTGGTGCTGGTGCTGGTTCGGGTTCGGAGCCAGAGCCTAGTTTCAAATCGGTTCTTTGTCTTTCCACACCCAAAGCACCAGCTCTGAACCAGGGGAAGTGGTTCTTAAGTAGCACCAAAACATTGCTGGTGTAGAAGTAAGAGCCGACCAACACAAACTTGTGATCGCCATTTCTGAAATAGCAGCTAATGTCTATACAATCTCCGTCTATACAATCAAATGATTTTTTTAGCCTGATTACAAAAACAAAAGTGTTACCTTTAAATCCATGTCCCAAGCATACAATTATGCTGTTCTCATTATGGTTTTATGTAGCCAATATGATAGCCTTGAACTGTATTTTCCATTTTTAAATGAGTTTCAGACCCGTCATGGTGAACAGTGACATCTGAAGTGTCTGAAGGAAATAATCCATAGGGTTTAATATATCGGACACATTTTCTTATCAGGTCGATAACAATAAAAATGAACATATATCGGCCGATACCGATATGATGGCCGATATATATATCGAGCATCTCTAAAACAAACCATTTGTCTTCACTCGTTCATTTTAAAAGCAGTTTGAGTGACAAAAGTCCAAATTCATCCATGTTGCGTCTCAATTATTATGAGGTTAGTGATACAAGAATGAGCAAAATGCTTCTTGACATAGAGTTTAAAATGTCAAACTCATGTACAGTACAGACATCCTGTTATAGTTCTTAATCTTCACAAATATAATGTCTTATATCATACATTAGCTCGTCTCATAGCACAGTGGTTCTAACAAAGAAACTTCCCTAACCAGCTGCATTAGAGACAATCGCTCAGCCGTCCTGCTCTCTCTGTGAAGAGCTCATGGATCACGGCGTTGGGAATAGTTGAAGGATAAAATGTTTTAGAAGTGGACAAGCTTGACATGTGCTTGAGAAAAGGACTTCAACAGGTCAGAAGCAGACTTTAAGAGAGATTGCAAATTTGCAGATGTAAATAAAAGCATGAAACGTGATACACGACTGCCCTCTACTGGTGAAATAACAAACCACATCATCCACACTTCAGTCACAGGTTGTGCTTTTACCGCTTGATTGTAAAAACAAAACACACTCTAGAGTCAAGATCAAATCCCTCAGAAAACGAAAGCCGCCCCACCTGACAGCAGTGGAGTCGTGATGGCCTGTCTGTGTTGTAAAGATGAGCTCCATGTGGCCCTTAAGGGCCCTAAAGGCCTGTGGGGATACGGATGCAGACGTCCTGTCTGCTGGAGGGGTCTCTGACCGTCAGGAGTCTCTGACCCCGAGGGCCTGTGAAAGTTTGGGGTTCATCCACTGAGCCGAGTTTGAACATTAGAGATGATTTGAATCGAATTCTTCTCTCCTTTGCTTCCAAAAGGATGTGAATGATATGAAAGCAGTGAAATCCAATGAACTGGCTCCGAATGAATGATCTTCTGAACATTTAAAGTGACTTAAAACCCTCTGGAGCTCTGTTTTGAAATTCTAAAAATCACTGCTTCGTCGGAAAGAAATTAAACTTGGTGACTTTATTGGTATTAGGTATGTGAACACACACAAAAAATTGAGGGCAAGATTCGAGCATGTGTGTCTTTTGTGCTCTTCGGTCAAAAATGACCCCCATAGGAAATGAATGGGAAATCGACAAAAATTCACAGAATCTACAGTCTACAAATCGTCCAAAATGCTGAAAAAAGTCATCAAGAGTGTGATATTTACACATCTACTCACACACGGACACACAGACACACACGCACACTTACACTCACCTAAAGGATTATTAGGAACACCACACTAATACTGTGTTTGACCCCCTTTGGCCTTCAGAACTGCCTTAATTCTACGTGGCATTGATTCAACAAGGAGCTGAAAGCATTCTTTAGAAATGTTGGCCCATATTGATAGGATAGCATCTTGCAGTTGATGGAGATTTGTGGGATGCACATCCAGGCCACGAAGCTCCCGTTCCACCACATCCCAAAGATGCTCTATTGGGTTGAGATCTGGGGACTGTGGGGGCCATTTTAGTCCAGTGAACTCATTGTCATGTTCAAGAAACCAATTTGAAATGATTGGAGCTTTGTGACATGGGGCATTATCCTGCTGGAAGTAGCCATCAGAGGATGGGCACATGGTGGTCATAAAGGGATGGACATGGTCAGAAACAATGCTCAGGTAGGCCGTGGCATTTAAACCATGCCCAATTGGCACTAAGGGGCCTAAAGTGTGCCAAGAAAACATCCCCCACACCATTACACCACCACCACCAGCCTGCACAGTGGTAACAAGGCATGATGGATCCATGTATGATGCTATCCTATCAATATGGGCCAACATTTCTAAAGAATGCTTTCAGCTCCTTGTTGAATCAATGCCACGTAGAATTAAGGCAGTTCTGAAGGCCAAAGGGGGTCAAACACAGTATTAGTATGTGCTCCTAATAATCCTTTAGGTGAGTGTATATGTATTTGTGTAACGGTTAGCTTACATGTGTATATTGTGTTGTGTGTAACTTAATGGTCATTTGCGGCGTGCAGTTGTGGGAAGCTTTGATGCTTTTAATGAGAGCAAAATAAAATGGTTTCCCCTCGTCCCCCTCCACTCCGCCGCTAAACCACGCCCACTTTTATAGCACTTTTCAAAATGTGGTGAGAACTGATGGCTGCCGAAACAGGGGGTTTCATGACCCTTTAAAGGTCAGCAAAACATTGCTCTTGTCTTCCATTGCGCCTTTACTGTCATGTGATCATAATTCGTGTCCACCTGAGTTGACGTCATTCGCCTCCGTCCCTTTTTCAATGACGTACGGCTCGCATTTACTGGGGAATATCCGATTTGAACACTTACAGACCGGATGCACGTATCCGGATCATATCGGATTTATTACCACATATGAGTGAGGCCTGAATCCGATCGGAGGATATCGGAATACATGCGTTTTTTTCCAGCTTACATATTCACGTCATATCCGATCTGTGCCACATGAGAGGGAAAAATCAGAATTGGGTCACTTGAACCGTGCAGTGTAAACTGGGCCTATGATACCCCTTTTCCACCAAGGCAGTGCTAGAGCTAGTTTGGAGCCAGAGCCTAGTTTCAAATCGGTTCTTTGTGTTTCCACACCCAAAGCCCCAGCTCCGAGCCAGGAAAAGTGGTTCTTAAGTAGCACCAAAACATTTCTGGGCTAGAACAGGGCTAGAAGTAAGAACCGATGACGTCAGGCACTGGGGGCGGGGTCAACAAGACCAACACAGACTTGAGATCCGCCATTGTGGAAATAGCAGCTAATGGAGCTAACAGCTGCTGCTCGTTTGTAATCTCCGTCTATACAAATTACGGCGAACTGCACGAATGCGTTGGATTCGCTGTGTTTTCGTTGTGTTTTGATGCCGATGTAGGATCGTAAAGCCGTGTGAATCAATAGTAACGCAACGTTTGCAGTGTTGATGGAAGGCTTGTTGGTGCTGTGCAGAGACAGATCGCCGTATGATCACGAGTCCAGCGAGAGCACACGACTCCTTATGCTTTTGATTCACTCATGCGTTTTTTAAAATATTATACGTGGATCGGTCTGCGCAGCGCAGATGCATCTCAAACAAGCCTGGTGTGTGTGTGTTTCCCGCTAGCGTTGCTGAGAAAGATGAGACGTATACAGTGACGTAAGACATGGCTCTGTTGTGGCTCTCTAGCCTGTGGAAAAGCAAACGGTTCTTAGCAGGCTCCTCAGTTGAACCAACTATGAACTGGGACTAGCTCTGGCTCTGAACTAGCTCTAGCACTGCCTTGGTGGAAAAGGGGTATGAGTCCCTTCTTAACGCTGTTAATACCATTAAAGCACTTCTCAGAGTCAGCTGTTGTTCAGAGGTGTAAAGAGTGCCTGAAAACTTGAGTAAAAGTACACATACCTCACAGCGAAAATTAACAAGTCAAAGTTAGGGATGTAACGGTACACAAAACTGACGGTTCGGTACGTACCTCGGTTTTGAAGTCACGGTTCGGTACGAGTTCGGTACAGCAGATTTACAAAATTGCTTTTTATTTATTTTTTATATTTAACAGTGGTTTACTGAGGAAAAAAAGTGTCTGTCCTTAAATTAATTAAATTATATCTAAAAGTTTATTGAAGATATTTCTGTAAATTATATAGGGAGCCCTTACTTGTACATTAATATTAAAGATTAACAACAGAGCCCAAACTATTAGCCTAAATTCAGTTGCTATTTATTTTTAGATATAATAATCAACACTCATAAGCTTCACATAAGGCAGTTTTTGCATCATGCACTCCTAAATCTAATTATAAAATAGTTTTTTTCTCCAAATCGTTGTTGAAATATAATAATGTATATACAGCGTTTGTCATTTTCATGACAGGTTTATTTAACATGCATGAAATAATCCAGACATCACTAACAGGTTAAGTAGAATATAATGAATATAACGGCTAATATAGAGCATATATTTAGCGAAAGAGTTGATTTCTCTAGTGAATAAAAGTCTGTGGACACTGAACGACTGCCTGAGGTAAATGTGATGCTAACGTTACATGACATTGTTTAGTTCACAAGCAGTTATATTGATGTCTTTCTGCCATTGAAAGAATGATTTAGCAATTACACCACATATATACATGACAGTAAATTGTAATGTATCCTCAGCATACCTTCAGATCGTCATTCATGTTTATTCTTTAGTAAGAGATGATCGATCACCTTCACAGATGATCGCGTTCACGCGCGTCGAGCGGCCGCTTGAACTGTAATCAGTGACCAGTCACGTCACATTAAAGAGCGTTAAAACGGCATTTATCGTTTGAATTTCGTGATAAAATGGACTGAATACTTAATATGTTCGTGTGGGAACTCGGATTGAAGTGTGTTCCGCGCTTACAACAAGCCGACTGTTAACTGTTAAAGATTACATTCATAACCGTTCGGTACACGCGTGCACCGTACCGGAAGCCCTGTACCCAAACGGTTCAATACAAATACGTGTACCGTTACACCCCTAGTCAAAGTACAAGTCACCAGTTCCAATACGCGTCTCAATCAGTTCCCTATGGGGTGAACCAGTATACACCGATCAGACATAACATTATGAGCACCTTTCTAATATTGTGTTGGTCCCCCCATCGAGGCATGGACTCCACTAGACCCCTGAAGGTGTGCTGTGATATCTGGCACTAATATGTTAGCAGCAGATCCCTTAAGTCCTGTAAGTTGCGAGGTGGGCCCTCCATGGATCGGACTTGTTTGTTCAGCTCATCCCACAGATGCTCGATTGGATTGAGATCTGGGGAATTTGGAGGCCAAGTCAACGCCTCAAACTCGTTGTTGTGCTCCTCAAACCATTCCTGAAGCATTTGTGCTTTGCGCATTATCTGCTGAAAGAGCCACAGCCACAGGGAATACCGTCTCCATGAAAGGCTGGACATGGTCTCAACAATGCTTAGGTAGGTGGGACGTGTCAGAGTCACATCCACATGGATGGAGGACCCAAGGTTTCCCAGCAGAACATTGCCCAAAGCATCACTGCCTCCGCCGCCACGCCTTCTTCCCATATGCACCTGGTGCCATGTGTTCCCCAGGTAAGCCACACACACGACATACGACATACTTTTGAGTGTGTATCAGAAGAGGACACTGAAACCTTCCCTTAGTAAAAAGTCACACAATGCACCGAATGCATTGATGTTCACTATTGCTGCATCCCAATCCGCTTACTATCCATCCTTAATAGTATTCAAATGTGTCCCGAATCGTAGTGTGTTGAAATGAGTATTCCAAAGATATCCAGATGGTCTTTTTCCGGTTGGAATCCGAAGTGCAGATCCGCTGGAAGGATTTTGTGATTTAGACAGCCCTTAAAATGACCGACTCCCTGACCAGTGCCCTGACTAGTGAACTAGAGCAGATTGAGACGCACCCTAAGAGTATCTGAATTTAACAGTACTGAATGCAGCCTCAAAGTCCTCAAACGCCAGTGAAAAACAAAAACAGTATGTTTATTTTCTAATCAGAATAAAACTGAACACCTCAAGATTGGCTCTTAAACGCCTGCAAACACTCAAGTCTCAGGACAGCTCAAGTGCTCAAAAAGAGCTTGAGGAAACCAACATCCATCAAAAGGTCTCTTCAGTATAACGGATAAATAAAACACTGTTAAGTGAAATTGAGTATTCACCGCCTGTTTGCACTGAAAGCTGGTTTCTGTCTCATCACGTCCTCGTCTCACATATGAAACACCTGCGCTTCAGCAACACCTGCTAATGCACGCGCTTTCGTGTCGAGTAGATGTGAAGCACAGGATTTAGTATCAATGCCCTGTAGATATGCGATATCACGTCTTTAGGAGCAGAAATAGTCATGCAAATGTAATGTATCGTACTCACAAATGTATTGGAGTAAAGAGTAAATGTAGTCGAGTAGAGAGTGAAAGTTGCTAATGTCTTTGATACTCAGTAA
>CM042261.1:2979279-2994279 GCA_023566225.1 Romanogobio albipinnatus | reverse complement strand
AGACGCTTTTATCCAAAGCGACTTACAACTTGGGGGAACATGAAGCGATAGGTCATGACGAGTCGAGAAGCGCAATAAGAGCCTGAAATCCTGAGACCGTGTACACTGCTCAGTGTAGCACAGGCTAGAGTAGGGAGGGAAGAAGGAAGAGAAAGAGGAGAGGAAAAGTATTGTTTTTTTTTGTTTGTTTTTGTTTTTGTTTTTTATGAGGTTAAGTGCTCACGGAGTTTTTAGTTGACTTTTGAATGATGTCAATGATTCTGCGTTTCGGATGGTGTTGGGAAGATCGTTCCACCAGCTGGGAACGTTGAATGAAAATGTTCTGGAAAAGGATTTTTTCCCCCTCTGTGATGGGACCACAAGCCGTCGAGCACTCACTTTAGCATTTCAGGATATCATTATATTTAGACTCTTCTTCTCTTACTTGCACCTCCAAAAGGTGTGTGTTTTTGCACTAATGCATTGTTAAAGGATCAGTGTGTAATTGTCCCATATAAAACTTCAACCGCCAATTTAAAAATAGTATAATAAAATGTGCTAATTCACAATATTTATTATCCTATATTAAACTGTTTGTCCAATTTAATACATCTTTACGGGGGTGTTGAAAGCTGAATCGATTCATTCAGTTCTTATAGTGTCAGGGCATAGCGTTGCGTTATTTAAAGGGGAAGTTGAGAAACAAAGACTGCACTGAATCAATATTTATTCTTGTTACTTTCATGGGACTGGAACAGCTTTTATACGTAGTTTCCAAATTGTATTTGTATATATTTGTTAATAAGGATTACAGTTCCAAAATGGTATATAGGGGAGAGCGGGGCACAACCTAACGCTTTTTGACTTTCTCAGTTTGTGTAAATCCACTTGGGGTTCAGAGTATTTATTGTTTCCCACATTAATTGCACACATGTCTAGTACAATTATGTGGTTTTGTTTCATTAATGCAGTGTATACTATTTTCTTGATTTACCCCGAAAGAATGGAAGTGAAATGTGACAACATGCCCCATAGGTGGGGTACATTGTAACATGAGCAAATAACAGCTTAAAATGTTACCTGATATAATCCAAAAAATATACAAGACAAACTAAAATATTTTGTCAACAAAATACAATCATTAACTTTTTAAAATAAAATAATGGCATTTTTTAATCATTAAAAAATATAAGCATTTTTGAGTTTGACAACAAACACATCTCTAAATTCAGCTATACAGCAGAGTTCAAAACATAATAATAATTAATAATTTATGAACATTAACTCCCAGTCATTATTCACACTTTTCTCATGGTTTCTCAAAGGAATTAATAAACGTATAGAATATAATGGCATATTTCTAATAGGGGCTCATTGTAACGCAGTGTTAACGCACACCCCATCTGCTCCACTGGGATGTAAACCGCGGCTCGTGTCTTCTGCTGTTAGATCAGCATTAAAGAACCATCTCAACTGTTAAATAAAAATAAATTGTCTTATTTTAAATAAACACTTAAATGGACAGACTTGACTTGACCTGAACAGACTTGACCCGAACAGATTGACCCGAACAGACTTGACATGAACAGACTTGACTTGACCCGAACAGACTTGACCCAAACAGATTTGACCTGAACAGACTTGACCCGAACAGATTGACCCGAACAGACTTGACATGAACAGACTTGACTTGACCCGAACAGACTTGACCCAAACAGACTTGACTTGAACAGACTTGACTTGACCTGAACAGACTTGACCCAAACAGATTTGACCTGAACAGACTTGACCCAAACAGACTTGACTTGACCTGACCCGAACAGACTTGACCCGAACAGACTTGACCCGAACAGACTTGACCCGAACAGACTTGACCCGAACAGACTTGACCCGAACAGACTTGACTTGACCTGAACAGACTTGTCCCGAACAGACTTGACTTGACCTGAACAGACTTGACCTGACCTGAACAGACTTGACTTGACCTGAACAGACTTGACTTGACCTGAACAGACTTGACCTGACCTGAACAGACTTGACCTGACCCGAACAGACTTGACCCGAACAGACTTGACCCGAACAGACTTGACCCGAACAGACTTGACCTGAACAGACTTGACCCGAACAGACTTGACCCGAACAGACTTGACCCGAACAGACTTGACTTGACCTGAACAGACTTGACCTGAACAGACTTGTCCCGAACAGACTTGACTTGACCTGAACAGACTTGACCTGACCTGAACAGACTTGACTTGACCTGAACAGACTTGACTTGACCTGACTCGAACAGTCTTGACCCAAACAGACTTGACTTGACCCAAACAGACTTGAGCCAAACAGACTTGACTTGAACAGACTTGACTTGACCTGAACAGACTTGACCCAAACAGACTTGACCTGAACAGACTTGACCCAAACAGACTTGACTTGACCCGAAAAGACTTGACCTGACCTGAACAGACTTGACCTGAACAGACTTGACCCGAACAGACTTGACCTGATCTGAACAGACTTGACCTGAACAGACTTGACTTGACCTGAACAGACTTGACCTGAACAGACTTGACTTTACCTGAACAGACTTGTCCCGAACAGACTTGACCTGAACAGACTTGACCTGACCTGAACAGACTTGACTTGACCTGAACAGACTTGACTTGACCTGACCCGAACAGTCTTGACCCGAACAGACTTGACTTGACCTGAACAGACTTGACCTGACCTGAACAGACTTGATCCGAACAGACTTGACTTGACCTGAATAGACTTGACCTGACCTGAACAGACTTGACCTGAACAGACTTGACCTGACCTGAACAGACTTGACCTGAACAGACTTGACTTGACCTGAACAGACTTGACCTGACCTGAACAGACTTGACCCGAACAGACTTGACCTGAACAGACTTGACCTGAACAGACTTGACCTGAACAGACTTGACTTGACCTGAACAGACTTGACCTGAACAGACTTGACCCGAACAGACTTGACCTGAACAGACTTGACTTGACCCGAACAGACTTGACCCAAATAGACTTGACCCAAACAGACTTGACTTGACCTGAACAGACTTGACCTGAACAGACTTGACCTGAACAGACTTGTCCCGAACAGACTTGTCCCGAACAGACTTGACTTGACCTGAACAAACTTGACCTGACCTGACCTGAACAGACTTGACTTGACCTGACCCGAACAGACTTGACCTGAACAGACTTGACCTGACCTGAACAGACTTGACTTGAACAGACTTGACTTGACCTGAACAGACTTGACCTGATCAGACTTGACTTGACTTGACCTGAACAGACTTGACCTGAACAGACTTGACCTGATCTGAACAAACTTGATCTGAACAGACTTGACTTGAAGTTCCCAGTGGTAAAACAGGAACCCGGCCCCCTTTCAAGAAGATGGTGGAGCTTCAAGAGCTCATGTTAGCAGCTCCAATTACCTCACGCAGATGGCGTTCATGTCCAATTATTAACTAGGAAACTATGTAAGACATGAAGACAGCAATAATCCTGTCAGAATCTGCCAGAGCAAATTGCCTGCTATTTTCCAGCGATACTCAACGGTCCTCTGAGAAATCGAATCCCATCCAAATACAAATGTCTGATGTTGTATTATATGTGTTTTTTGACCTACTTGAGCAAACGTTTGCCCACCAATCAAGCAAATTAGCAGCTAACTGAAGTTTCTGTGGCACAATTGAGTTGCTACAGTATTTTAATTAGTTTGCAAGAGTGCAGAACTCTCGAGACCTAGAAGAAGGTCAAGCAATCCATCACAGTGAGGACAAAGAAACACATTTGCCAATAGCAGATTCTCAATTTCACTTAGACATGACTTCATCAAACCAAAACATCAGCACAAATGTCCCAGAGGAGGCGTTTAAACGTGAGTGTCTGACCCTACTGGCCAAAAGGAAACTTTTTCCAAGTGTTTTCCTGTCGTCTCAATCCCTGAGGCTGCTCCGCCCCTCCTTCTCTCTCCCCACTGCTATCTTCCCCTCTGTTTTACCGTCTAGACGCTGATTGGAGCCTTTGGCTATGACAAAGATGATGTATTACAAGCAAAACTCATTGGCTGAACTTTGGGCGCCGGTTTAGCCCACTACATTTTACACCTCTCTTTCAAGGCTGAAGCTCGGCGGTTCAGTCAGTTTTGATGAGCAGGTCAATGTCATTCTGTCGGAGCTTTCAGTTATAATGAAACGAGAACAGAAGGTGTTGCATTGCCTCTGTGCTCAGAGCATTTCTGATCAGAATCTTACAATCTTTATGACAGCATTTTGACAGTTAGCATTAGACAGTAAGCTTTAAACAAAAAACTAAATACATAATAGGGAGGAAATCATATTTCCAAATCAATCAGAAGAGAGTGTGGGCGGAGTCTCTCTGCAAACACACTGCACTCGCAACCAAATCAATACAAAATCACAACCAATCAGAAGAGCTCCAATCACAAACTCTAATTAAAAGATGGCTTTTATCGTGTGATGCAGGGTTGCATCATGTCTAGTCAGGACACGTTGTAAGAGTCCCTGTGTTGTCCAAACCTTGAGCAAATTTAACAGTTGTTCATGCATCTGCCTTATTGCATTGTGAATGGCTCAAATGCAATTAATTAAACACCGGTAATGACTCACATGGCTTGATGTGTCTCAATGGTTCGATGCTAACAGCGTCTTGATTAGTGCAAGGATTATGTTTGCTAGATGCATGGAGCTCATTGACCATCTGCTTTATGAGGGTTTTTAATCCTTGTGTGGGTGATCACATTGATTTGTGAAAATGGCTGTATGCGACACAGCGAATAATGAATCTCAGGAAGCCTCCTATTAAAGCAACAGAAAGAAAGAGCTGATCTTCTGCAGTGTCTTATATGGCTTTCAAATTCAACATCATCCGACGTCAAGGACTTTTACAAGCTTTCATGCATTCTCAAACAGACTCATACTGTATATAGACGCTCACATTCGGAAGGATTGCTAACCCAGAAACTCTCCCAGGAGAATTCAGCCTTCAAAACAACCTCTGAAAGAGCACCTTTAGAAATTTCAGTTAGTGGCTCGGTTAAAAAAACGGTCATGCACAAACAAAATCGTACACGATCACCCTGTAACTTGCACCACTGTTAGATTCCACTGCACTAGTAGCATTCAGGATATTTTTTGGGGGGTGAAGAACATACAAAGTATACTTTTGATTTCGGACACATTGATATCTATTTTGTCCATGTACAACAATCCCAGACAGCAACATAGTGTTGGCCCAGATCTGGGCCACATCTGGTGCATGTGGATTCCACGCGTACCAGATGTGGGCCGACACTATGCTGCTGTCTGGGTGTAATATGGCGCTTTTCCACTGTATATGTAACGGAGGCCAGCTAGTAAACCTCACTCCTCTGATCTCAAGAGATGTTCTAGCGACTGACGCTAGAGGTTGCAGCCTTTAGCCTCCTTGTTAGAGAATCTGACTCTCATGCTGGCGGACCCGGGTTCAAGTCCCGCTTGGAGCGGGCGGTTCGAACAGGAGGGGTTACACACGGAAACACTTCGTACGGCTCGGCTCGTTTTGCTTTTCCACTGTGTGGTATGACTCGGTTCGGCACGGCATGGCTCAGCTCATGTAATGGAGGGCAGCTAGTAGTTGCTGTGTGAGTAAACCTCACTCCTCTGATCTCAAGAGACGCTCTAGTGACTGACTAGAGTCTGTTCGGGTCAAGTCTGTTCGGGTCAAGTCTGTTCGGGTCAAGTCTGTTCGGGTCAAGTCTGTTCAGGTCAAGTCTGTTTGGGTAACAATGCATATTTTATCTCCTCATCTGAACTTGAATGAGCTCCTGCAACTGCAATAGTAAGGCGAGATTTCAAAATAAGAGTCCCGGGGTATTTCCAGCTGGTTTATAATTAAAAGTCACGCATTATATATTCTTTTTGTTTACACAATAAACTGTATTTCATTTCATTCCCATTTAATTCATAGTCAGGAGGAAAGACCAGTATTTGACACAAAGTATCAGGGTTATAACAGTTCACTAAAACCATTAAAAACTTGAAATTAAATAAACGTTAACTGAAATAAAAAAATAAATAAACTTATTTGAAGCTTTAGCTTAACATGATATACTAACTAAAACAGAAATACAAAGTTATTAACAAAAAAGTGAATTGAGCTCTTTCGTGTATTTTTAATGTCAAAAACAAAATGATGTCAATGTCAGTTCAAGTGACAGTCGGTTGTGTAACGCTTAAATGCTTAATGTATTACAATTGAACTAAACTCATTAGATTTGAGGAAACTAGATATACTGTAGATTTAGTCGACTAAAACTAAAAACAATTCAAGTGACTAAAACATGGGCGTCGGAAGCAAAAAAAAATGTGGGTGGGTCCTCAGAATTTTCTTTACTGGAGTAGATGCCAATAAGTACAAATATACCGCTTTGCTTACTAAGCAAATAGTTCGGAAAGACAAAGTTACAGGAATCGCCATATCATTGAGAGCGGCAGTAGTGTAGGGGTAAGATGCACGGCATCTAGTTTTGACACAAATCGACCCGCGGTTCGAATCCGCCTTTCGCCGAGCTCAATCTTCTCCCTTTTCCCATCACATATCAGATCGGAAAGGCATTTATTTTCAATAAAAATGACGAAAATATTAGAAAAGTGGAAATAAAGCGTCTAACGTGTTTACTAATAATTGTTTATCGATTAGGGGTAGATAAACAGACGTGCTGAATGTTAGAGACGATAAAAGTGAGTGGGTCCAATATCATTGATCGTAAAAAGTGGGTGGGTCTTGTCCCATCCACAAACAATGGTTCCGACGCCCATGGACTAAAATATGACAAACTAAATGGCATTTTAGTCAAAAGACTAAAACTAAATCAAAATATGCTGTCAGAATGAACACTGCGGTACGGCACGCTGGGAACCTCAACCGAGGTGCTACTATTAAAGCGGACCGTACCAGCCGTACCGAACCGCACCATCCAGTGGAAAAGAGCCAATAGTGATCGTTCATTTGACTGCTCCAAACAAGCCATCAAATCACGTCTCTCCACCGATTGAATGATTGCCTAGAATGATGCCATCAAAACCAGCGGGACGCTTCTCCTCATGGAGCTATATTTGTTCAACAGCTCTTTTGATCCTGCTATTATATTGGAGTAAGGTAGCACATCTCGTGAAGCGAGATCTACCGCAGGTGTGAAGAGGCCATGTGCTCTCAGCTCCAGTGCTTTGGAGAGTCTGTAGAAGCACCTGGACCTTCTCAACAGAGCTTTCTAAACAGCCATTGCTCAAACCACACAGCAATTACCAGCACAACAGCAGGGTTTGGAAAAGACAAATAGTATGTGCACACACACACACACACACACACACACACACTCTCCAACGACTGAAAACGAGCTGAGAGGATACAGTAATTGAAGTTGAGCCGTGGCAGGTGTGTGTGTGTGTGTGTGTGTGTGTGTTTGGACAACCTGTGTGTGAGTGAGGGTCTGCTTCCAATCCGAGCCAGCTGTGTTGTTATTTTATCATCCACGAAGGTGACCGGCTTCTTTCATAACTAACCATGTCGCCATGGACGCGGCTGTTTGCTTTTCATGCTGCACCTGCAGGAAAAGTCCGTCAGCAACATTTTCCTTTAGGCGAACACAAATATTTGGAAAGAATATTTTGACCTCAAGTCGCTTTTTTAAATGAATGAAAAGAAGAAAAATATATATATTATTCCCCCAAAACACACACACACACACACTCACACACACTCACTCACACACACACTCTCACACACACACACTCTCACACACACACTCTCACACACACACTCTCACACACACACACTCTCACACACACACTCTCACACACACACTCACACCCTCTCACACACCCTCTCACACACCCTCTCACACACCCTCTCACACACCCTCTCACACACCCTCTCACACACTCACTCTCACACACTCACACTCACACACCCTCTCACACACACACTCTCACACACACACTCTCACACACACCCTCTCACACACACCCTCTCACACACCCTCTCACACACCCTCTCACACACCCACTCTCACACACCCACTCTCACACACTCACTCTCTCTCACACACACACACACACACACACACACTCTCTCACACACCCTCTCACACACCCACTCTCACACACTCACTCTCTCTCTCTCACACACACACACACACACACACTCTCTCACACTCTCTCACACTCTCTCACACTCTCTCACACTCTCTCACACTCTCTCACACTCTCTCACACTCTCTCACACTCTCTCACACTCTCTCACACTCTCTCACACTCTCTCACACTCTCACACACTCTCACACACTCTCACACACTCTCTCATACACTCACACACACCCACACTCTCACTCTCACACACACACACACACACACACACACACTCACACACTCACAGACACTCACACACACACACACACACTCACACACTCACAGACACTCACACACACACTCACAGACACTCACACACACACTATGAATTTTCTGTCAGTGAACGTTGGGATCTAATTCTATCCATTTTCCTCTGCATTGATTCGCTGAATTTCATAATAAAGTTTTCTCTTGAGCTGTGCCAAATCGATAAACTCCATTACATGCAGTTGTGATCACTGGAGAAAGAAAACTGTCATTAGTTCTTGATGAAAAAGGATCTTGAAAATTAGATGAGATGTTTCACAAGTTCTCAGAGCAGAAGAGCCGAGAGGAAACCCCAGACGGCCCAGAGTTCTGCTGATACAGACTCATCATCAGCTCGGGATTATGGGTAATATTACTCAAGATTATCATTGCAACTCAATTATCATTACCAAACAAAGACATTTAGTCTTAATACTTTTATCCATCCATCCATCCATCCATCCACCTGTCATCTGTCTGTCCATCCATCCATCCATTCACCCACCCACCCACCCTTCCATCCATCTATCCATCCATCCATCCTTCCATCCATCCATCCATCCATCCATCCTTCCACCTGTCATCTGTCTGTCCATCCATCCATCCTTCCACCTGTCATCTGTCTGTCCATCCATCCATCCTTCCACCTGTCATCTGTCTGTCCATCCATCCATCCTTCCACCTGTCATCTGTCTGTCCATCCATCCATCCATTCACCCACCCACCCACCCTTCCATCCATCTATCCATCCATCCATCCTTCCATCCATCCATCCATCCATCCTTCCACCTGTCATCTGTCTGTCCATCCATCCATCCATTCACCCACCCACCCACCCTTCCATCCATCTATCCATCCATCCATCCTTCCATCCATCCATCCATCCATCCATCCATCCATCCATCCTTCCACCTGTCATCTGTCTGTCCATCCATCCATTCACCCACCCACCCTTCCATCCATCAATCCATCATCCATCTGTCATCTGTCTGTCCATCCATCCATCCATCCAGCCATCCATCCATCCACCCACCCTTCCATCCATCCACCCATCCACCCTTCCATCCATCCATCCACCCTTCCATCCATCCATCCATCCATCCATCCACCCACCCTTCCATCCATCTATCTGTCATCTGTCTGTCCGTCCATCCCTCCATCCATCCGTATGTCGTCTGTCCTTCCATCCATCCAATCATATTATCATCCATCCATCTCTCTCTCCATCCATCCATCCATCTCTCTATGCATCCATCTATCATCCATCCATCCATCCATCCATCCATCCATCCATCCATCTCTCTCTCTCTCTAGCCATCCATCTCTCTCATTCTAGCATCCATCTCTCTATCCATTCATCCATCCATCCATCCATCTCTTTATCCATCCATCAATCAATCAATCAATCTCTCTATCCATCATCCATCCATCCAACTCTCTCTCCATCCATCATCTGTCATCCATCCATTCATCTCTCTATCCGTCCATCTATCATCCATCCATCCATCTTTCTATCCATCATCCATCTCTCTCTCCATCCATTTCTATCCATCAATCTATCATCCATCCATCCATCCATCTCTCTATCCATTCATCATCTGTCATCCATTCATCTCTCTATCTGTCCATCCAGCTATCATCCATCTATCCATCCATCATCTGTCATCCAGCCATTCATCTCTATTCATCCATCTATCATCCATCCATCCATCCATCCATCTCTCTATACATTCATCATCTTTCATCCATCCATCTCTCTATCTGTCAATCCATCTATCATCCATCTATCCATCCATCATCTGTCATCTAGCCATTCATCTCTCTATCTGTCCATCTATCATCCATCCATCCATCTTTCTATCCATCCATCTCTCTATCCACCATTCATCTCTCTCTCCATCCATCTCTATCCACCCACCCACCCATCTATCATCCATCCATCCATCCATCTCTCTATGCATTCATCATCTGTCATCCATCCATTCATCTCTCTATCCATCCATCCTCTGTCATCCAGCCATTCAGCTCCATCCATCCATCCATCCTCCATTCATTCATATCTCTAACCATCCATCTATCATCCATCCATCCATCTCTCTATCCATTCATCATCTGTCATCCATTCATCTCTCTATCCGTCCATCTATCATCCACCTATCTTTCTATCCATCCATCTCTCTATCCCTCATCCATCTCTCTCTCCATCCATTTCTATCCATCCATCTATCATCCATTCATCCATTCATCATGTCATCCATCCATCTCTCTATCTGTCCATCCAGCTATCATCCATCATCTGTCATCCAGCCATCCATCTCTCTATCTGTCCATCCAGCCATTCATCTCTCTATCTGTCCATCTATCATCCATCCATCCATCTTTCTATCCATCCATCTCTCTCTCCATCCATCTCTATTCATCCATATATCATCAATCCATCTCTCTATCTATCCATCCTCTGTCATCCATCCATCTCCACATTATAAAGGCATCAAAGGATAAATGTCACATGTACTTTCTCTTTTGTGGCATGACTTTGTAATCAGTCAGACCTTGAAGGTAAAGCCCACAGAGAAAGCGATGATGTGTCTGTTCATATTTTAATTGATGTTTTGGTCTTTAAATCAGAGGGTTTGCAGAGGCATGTGTTTGTGTGTGATTGAGTTAGGCGGCTGTGTAATTAAGGCTGATTGTGGCTGAAAAGCAGAGATGTGGGTTCATCCCTGTGTTTAGTGTTGATTTGATTATGGAAATGAGGCGGCGTCTTGCACTGAGATGTGGCGAAAAACTGATAATATGACCAAGTTTTAAAAAATCTGTTTCTGTTTCTCAAAGATAACTTGTCGGACACATTCCTCCGTCACGTATTTGTAAAACTTAATACATGTCATTTCAAGGTTGCTTTAAGAGTTGTACATTGAGTTTTAATGAGGGACACTCATTAATATTCATTGAATTATTGCTGTGTCCCTCCACTGAGTGACCTGAGCGTGTGAATATAAATGTTGCAACTGCGTTCTGTTATTGTCTCTACCGCTGATGTTTCCAGTATGATCTCATCACTTCTATAATGAGGAGGAACCGCACAAAAGCCAACTTTCCACTTCAATTATAAATGAAATCCACATGGAGGAAGTGAAAGCAGTGGAGCTGATGGGGTGATTACATCTCTCCACCCGACTCACTTCCTCTCAGTGGAAAGAAGTTGTTTATTGTAAAGCGATGACTTCCTGTATTAGCCTCTTCCTGTCTCTGTTCCCTTCCTGACGACTACATCAGAAGCCGATGGCCTACACTTAAAATTAACCCTCCATCCATCCATCCGTCCATCCATCCATCTCTCCATCCATCCATTCATCCATTCATCCCTCTATTTGTCCATCCGTCCATCCATCCATTAATCTATCCATCCATCCATCCATCCGTCCGTCCACCCATCCATCCATCTCTCCATCCATCCATTCATCCATTCATCCCTCTATTTGTCCATCCATCCATCCATCTCTCCATCCATCCATCCATCCATCTCTCCATCCATCCATCCATTCATATGTCATCCATCCATTAATTCATCCCTCTATTTGTCCATCTATCCATCCATCCATTCATCTCTCCATCCATCCATCCATCCATCCATCCATCCATCCATTCATTAATTCATTCATTCATTCATTCATCTGTCATCCATCCATTCATTCATCCCTCTATTTGTCCATTCATCCATCCATCCATTCATTCATCTGTCATCCATCCATCCATACATCTATTCATTCATCCCTCTATTTGTCCATTCATCCATCCATCCATTCATCTCTCCATCCATCCATCCATCCATCCATCCATCCATCCATCCATTCATTCATTCATTCATTCATTCATTCATCTGTCATCCATCCATTCATTCATCCCTCTATTTGTCCATCTATCCATCCATCCATTCATCTCTCCATCCATCCATCCATCCATCCATCCATCCATCCATCCATTCATTCATTCATTCATTCATTCATTCATCTGTCATCCATCCATTCATTCATCCCTCTATTTGTCCATTCATCCATCCATCCATTCATTCATCTGTCATCCATACATCCATACATCCATACATTCATCCCTCTATTTGTACATCCATCCATCCATCCATCCATCCATCCAGTCATAAAATTCATCCATCATCCATCCATCTGTCATCCATCCATCTCTCTATTTGTCCATCCATCCATCCATCCATCCATCCATCCATCCATCCATCCAATCAACCTATCATCTATCCATCTCTCCATCATCCATCCATATCTCTATCTCTATCTCTATCTCTATCTCTATCTCTATCTCTATCTCTATCTCTATCTCTATCTCTATCTCTATCTCTATCTCTATCTCTATCTCTATCTCTATCTCTATCTCTATCTCTATCTCTATCTCTATCTCTATCTCTATCTCTATCTCTATCTCTCTCGCTCTCTCGCTCTCTCGCTCTCTCGCTCTATCCATTCATCTATCATCCATCCATCTATCTCTCCATCTGTCCATCCACCCATCTCTCTATCTGTCATCCATCCATATCTCATCCATCCTTCCATCTCTCTATTCATTCATCCAGCCATCATCCATCCATCTCTCTATCCATCCATCATCCATCCATCTCTACCTCTCTATTCATACATCTATCATCCATCCATCTATCTCTCTATCTGTCCATCCATTTGTCATCCATAATCCACTCATCTCTCTATCTGTCATCCATCCAACCGTCCAGCTCTCTATCTGTCCATCCATCCGCCCATCTCTCCATCCATCTCTCTATCCATCTATATATCACTCTATCCATCCATCTCTATCTCTCTATCCATCCATCTATCTCTCTATCTGTCCATCCATCCATCCGTCCATCTCTCCATCATCCATCCATCTCTCTATCCATCTACATATCACTCTATCCATCCATCTCTATCTCTCTATCCATCCATCTATCTCTCTATCTGTCCATCCATCCATCCTGACTACATCAGAAGCCGATGGTCTAAACTCAAAACTCTCCTTCTGCTGAGGTGAGGGAACCTGATAAGGGTTGTGTGGGTTACAATTCACACAATAATCTGCAATGTGAAGAATGAACATGGTTAATCTAAAATCCTCAGCCACAGATATACAGAGACCATCAATACAATATGAAACTACTCAGCTAACAGGAAGCGTCCTCAGAACTTCAGTTGGACATTTTTCAATGTTAATACTTGTTTCAGCAATAGCTTCATGGGAACATTAGACAAATGTTCTTATATTTTTGTTAGCTGGGTGCATGCATGAGACGTGATTTGAAAAGACACACACACTGGATTCCCGAAGCATTAACATAATATAAATCTGATGTTCAGAAGCTGAATGCTGTAAAGCGGCATCTTCTCAAAGCGTTCAGCACAGAACCGACAAGACATCCAGAAAACTATAAATCACCTGCCAAAACAACACACTGCCACTCATGAGACACACACACACACACACACACACACACACACGTGACTCCAGCTTCTGAAGAGAACAGGCTGAAAATCAGACACGCCATACCAATAAATACTATGGTGGCCGAGAGAGCTCAACGCGCTGCAAATGAAGAAAACACATGCAAATAGAAAATACACCAGCAAATAAAGAAAACATCTTCATCAGTTTTACAACACATGCACTGCAAAAGTTCACATCACAACACATGCAAATAGAGAAATGCGCAGCAAACGTTTACAACATGCAAATACAAAAACGCAGCTGCAAATAGGCCTGCTCATAATGCACATACGATCAGAATGTTAAAACAAAAACACCTTTCAGGTGCACCCCACTGAAGACTAATGAAGCCTATGTCAGTGTTCCCTTATAACACTTCCGTTGTGGTCTGCCAGTCCAGTCCAAACGATTTGGGGTATTATTGTGTAAAAAAATATTATTAATACATTATTAATAAAAAATAATATATATATATATTAGGGCCGGGACTTTAACGCATTAATTAAGATTAATTACGCAAAAAATAAATAACATAATTTTAACCACACTTATTTTTGCACCGCGGAACGTTTTTCAATGAATGAGTTTCGACGGACCGATTATACTGGAGCACCAGCTAGCGTTCTTGACAACAACAAACCACAGTGAACATGAACGCAGAAGCTGACGAGACCGCTTTGCTTGACCCCGTGGATGAGAAATGTTGTTTTAAAAAACGAAAGGATGGAAGCGTCGACAAGAGCATGGTTGTGTGCAAGCTATGCAACAAGGAATTTGCGTATCACCGCAGCACATCGAGCCTCAAATATCAAAACACACAGGAGTTAGCGTGACCCGACTCCGAGTAAAGTTACAAGGAAATTACATCTAAACATGCTATTGCTACACTTAATGGAAAACATTGCACTGGTCTGCTGGACTGAAATAAATAAACAATATTTTGTTGATTAAGCTTATGTCATTATTCATTTTTCAATGGTATACTAAAAATCCATGTGAAAAAAATTACTTCTCACTGTTCTCAGGTCAAATATTTATATGCAATTAAAATGCGATT
>CM042261.1:2909279-2974279 GCA_023566225.1 Romanogobio albipinnatus | reverse complement strand
AATAAGAAGAGCATTTTTTGCAGTGTAAAGACAGAGGTAATGAATGAACAGTTTATCTAAATGCATAGTAGTAAAATACTAATGTTCGATAATTAATTTCAGTTTTATATATGCAAGCAGCCGTTCTGGGTTCTCCAGACGCCACAGACAGTGTGGTTTTATAAAAAAAAAAAAAAATCATGTAATATCACTTTTTTTAATAGCCTAATGTTTTTATTCTGCCGTTGTGCAGTTTTAAGGGGACATATGGCAATTTTAAAATGTATTTGCCCAAATTAGTAATGATATTGATTTAAAATAGCAACATTTTATGTAAATTTCACATTAAATATCTAAATTTCTCAGTTTAATTCATGGTGAAAACATGAATGTGCATAGTTTAGTGGAAGTTTGCTGCATCTACTGGAAAACAAACACTTTTGCTAGTTCTCAATAGTTTGTGCATGAATGCAGATGCACTCTTGCTATTTGTGTTTAGGCTGTAATGTGGCGTAGGTGCTATTTTTGTATAGTTTAACTATCATCAGCCTTTAAATGTTTTTTAATAATAATGTCATGAACATAATGATGGGGTAGAATGGACTGGACATCATATAAAACAACAATAAAAAAAAATAAAAAAACATCAATGCATTACAAAAATAAAACAGTACCAGTGTTTCCACAACTGAGACTGAAAACATGTAGTGCTAAACCTTGATACAAGGGCACCAAGTCAAATCTTGCCTAGGGCAGCAAATTGGTCAGGGCCGGCCCTGTGTTTGTGACATATGAAACGCTTTCCAAAATGGGAAGAAGCATGTGATTGTTCGTGCCTCCAAGAGACCAAATTCATCTGGGAGCCTTGCAGAAAAAAATCTGGCCCAAATTACCCACTGGCTTGTTGGGATGGTCAAACTACGAATTAGGTCAATATAGCAATAAATATAGCACAGGTCAATTGCAATGTTATTAAATCTGAGAACTATTCTTAAAGCATTCGTAAAATCCAGATGCATTTGAGAAGCCTGTGTCTCAAAATCAATCGATTTTTTATGTGTTTAGAAAAAAATGATAATTCTACACTCAAAAAAAAAAAATGCTGGGTTAAAAATAACCCAAGTTGGGATGAAAATGGACTAACCCAGCAATTGGGTTGTTTTAACCCAGCGGTTGGGTTAAATGTTTGCTTAAAACAACCCAATCGCTGGGCTAGTTCATTTTCAACCCAACTTGGGTTGTTTTTAACCCAGCACTTTTTACAGTGTACAGACAAATAGCCGTTTCCAGCATTTTTATTAGTGATTTTTTTACTAGATTCAATAGCTCTGCAATCATACATATCTTTAATGTGTTTTTAACTAGTAAGAATTGCATTAGAGAGCTTTCTAATTGTATTTGCTACAAGTAATAATTGAATTATAGAGCTCTGTAATTAAAAAATGAATGGAAGTCAATGGAGATATGACTAGTAAAAATGTATTTGTAGAGCTCTTGAATTCAATTCTTACTAGTAACAATTCAATTCCAGAGCTATCTAATTCAATAGCTCTGAAATTATACACATCTTAAATGTGTTTTTTTATAATACAAATTTAATTAGAGGCCTGCAATGAAGTTTTTACTAGTAAAAATTAATTTGTAGAGCTCTTTAATAGGAATTGTTACTAGTAAGAATTTAATTAGAGAGCTCTCTGATCATAATTTTTACTAGTAATAATTGAATTGCTATCTAATTCAATAACAGAGCTCTGCAATTCTTATTCTTAAATGTGTTTTTAAGTCAATGGAGACATGACTAGTAAAAATTAATTTGTAGAATCATAATTGTTACTAGTAAGAATTGAACTCTCGTTAACAGAACTCTCTGCTTATTGTAATTTTTTTTTACTAGTAAAAATTCAATTACAGAGCGCTGAAATCGCATTTTTGCTAGTAAGAATTGAATTATAGAGCTCTCTAATTCAATTCTTACTTGTCATATGTGTCCCTTGACTTCAATTCATTTTTAATTAGAGCTCATCAATTGAATTTTTACTAGTACTAATTCCAATTAGAGAGCTAATTCAGTTGTTCACCAGTAAGAATGCAATTGTAGAGCTCTCTAATTCAATAACAGAGCTCGGCAATTATACATATCTTTAATACGATTTTTTTTTAATAGTAAAAATTCTATTATAGAGCTCTAAACATAATTGTTACAAGTAAGAATTGAATTGTAGAGCTCTCTTATTCAATTCTTACAAGTAAAAAAATGCAATTAATTCAATAACAGAGCTCTGCTCTTGTCTTTAATGTTTACTAGTTAAAGCATAAAGCTCTGTAATTGTAATGGTTATTAGTAAGAATTGAATTGTTGGGTGCTCTAATATGAATTCTTCCCAGTAAAAATTCAATTATAGAGCTTTGTAATTAAAAATGAATAGAAGTCAATGGAGACATATGACTAGTAAAATTCATATGTAGAGCTTTTTAATTGTAATTGTTAGTAGTAAGAATTGAATTGTAGAGCTAATTCAATTCTTAATAGTAAAAATGCAATTGCGACGCGTAACGCTGGGAACATTTTAAGGTGCATCTACTACTTCAAAATCAAGAAACATGCTTTACACTCCACTTTATACTGTCTGTACCTCTTCTACTGCACAAAACTGGCCATCTAAAGCACTAAGAATTAATCGTCCACCATTTTTATCTTTGTCCAATCTCAAAGGGTTCCCTTTTGTTGTCATCACAAACAACAGAAGTGGTAAAATACAGTCAATAAAACCCCAGCAGGCTGATGTGGGAACAGTTCAGACAGATTTATAGACTGATGCATCACACAAACGAACCGCTAGATTTACGGTTTTGTCTTTTATCTTGGGACACCCACCAGGCCTATGGCTATTTCTATTAGGCTCAGTAGAAGCTGCATTTATGGGCCTAAATGAGTCCATCAGGTGCCCTGAGTGCACAGTGCCAAAACATACCGCAGGAATGTTAAACGCTGATTCAAAGAGTTCATGGTGGGTTTTGATGGGGATGGAGAGAGAGAGACGCACAGTTTGACCGAATGTCTTTCGGCATGCGCTCACAAATGTTCCAAATTCCTTGTGGGCGGTTAATGGTCGACAACATAAACTCCACTGGAGCTGCTCTGTAGCTCCTAAAATGTCTCAGTCGCTCCTTCACTGCAGGAGACGATTCACAGGGCCTCCGTTACCTTCGTTCCCCTTCTGTGTAAACTCAAATTGAGGCCTGCAAACCTCCACAGAAACCTTCTCACAAATTTTAACATCTTAGACGTCTAACTTTCTTCAGTTTGAGCATGAAAAAGTTCTTCTCTATATCAGTAGCCGCGTTTCCATTACCCTTCAAATTGCGCAAATTGAAATTGCGAATTGAAAATACGCCCAATGGAAACGCGTCAATTTCGCAAAAACTCCCATATATCGCAAAAAGGTTTTTACGCTCGCATGAGGTGGTTTTTCAGGCAATTCGAAAAAGGAAATATTCGCAAAACTGCAACAGTTTTTTCGCATTTACAGGTCAGCTGGTACGGTCATGCATTGCTCCCACACAGGGCCTACATATTATTTTTCCACTCAAGTATGTCTAATAACGAGATCTTATGTCGTTAAAACGACATATATTTTCTCCTAATAAGCAAAGTGGCGTAACTTTATAAGGACGGACCCGGTGCATCCACAAATATCATAACTATCTATAGGCCGACTGTAATTAAGACATATATTCAAGACATGTATTAAAACAGAAAGACACTAGTTTCAGCCTTGCTCAAAGACTGAGGAAACAGGCCAGCACGTCAATCCATTCCCGACCATCTTGGTTTGCTTCTTATTTATTATAGTTGACTAAACATTGATCAAAATTAACATACAATTTATACAAAGCTAAATTAATTTTAAAGAAAGACTTTCTAGAAAACACAATTCAATGAAATGCTCAATCCATGTCCCCGGACATATGCGCATCTGATTATGTGCCTTACTCATGCTGCTCACTTTTCATAATCAACATATGAAATTAAAAGATTATAATATTTAGACATAGCCTAACTATATGAAACTAAATAAGCTACGTTTTCTTTAACCCTCTGTCGCCTTCTGATGGATTTTTTCCTTATTCCAGCGCAAACAACTCCCAACACTCCGTCATTTTTAGCCATACAGATAGGCTAAGTGCAAGACGTAATTATAAACAGTGAACTGTCCACTTTTATTTGTGTTCACTCAATAACAGCAAAGGCCGTGGACTCAGGGAACGGATTATTTTGCACTCCACTCCAAACGCTGTCTTCATTTCAAAAATATATTTTGTTTATTAAACGCAAAGTTTTTCATTTCAAAAGCATTTCTAAATTCAGTTTATATTTGCAACAAACGAAATTCCAAGCCAAAATAACGAAGTGGTAAAAAAAAACTTTGAGTAAATTCACACTTTTCGCTCGTCTCTGTATGTGGCAATGCGTCACAATAACCTGGCGTATGTAAAAGTCGATCATTCTTTACAGATGATGGTATGTTTGGACAGAAGACGAGTTCTTTATTAAACTCATAAAAAAACTATAGAATAAAAAATGCCACAATTTATCATAACACCTCATGTGTGTCGCTCAAGTATAAGGGGCTTTCCTTGCCATCAACGCTTGGATAACACGCACGTCTCATTAATAATAATGTCGCGTGGTGGCGCATGATTTTTGGAATTATTTATCACGAGAGGAAAAAAATGGTTTTAGTCGCATAACATCAGTTAATGGAAACGCCGTCATTTCGCAATTTTTTTTAATCGACTTTTAGAAAATAATCGCAAAAGTTTTGCGCAAATCTGTAATGGAAACGCGGCTAGTGTCAGTGTTTCTCAACTCCTGAAACGCCTCCATTGTAGTCTTAAGTTTGCTTCCGGGAACCAACACATCACAAAATTTTCCTCATTATAATAATTAATACGCAGAATAAAGGGGAGGGGCCTGGTTGAGTTAGTTAGTCATGTTTTGAGACTACCGATTATGGTAAGGGGCGGGACATTTCCCAAACACCAATCACAACACACCGCTCCAGCCTACCAATCAGAGCACAGTGTGCTTTTCAGAAGGAGTGGCTTCATAGAGACGGAGCGTTACTGACAGACTGGGAAGAGAGGAGCCGCAACAATGGAGGATATGAGGAAATAATCAACATTCAAGCCCAAAAACAACATCAATAGGGCATAATAGGTTCTCTTTGTAGTCATGTCAAAAAATTAGGCCTTATTTAATAGAGGGATGTTTTGTTTTTACACGTGCATCGCTGTAAATAGTGCCTCGCTCCCATAAAGTCAACAGCCTCACTGCTTGTGGCCTTGCGATTGTAGCTTTTATACTGTACAGTAATGGCTGAATAGACAAATGACAGTGATTATCTGGGGCTTGGCTGGGGCTTTGGCTCGCCAACATATAATTAAATGTCAGCTCAACTTGTTTTTGGACATTCTACTGGAACTAGATGGTAGACAGGCACACGGCAGCCAAAGAAAATGTCCACCGTCTAATTTTGGGGCAATCCGAGCCGCTAATGTCAGCTTCTATGCTGGGACTTTTCAGGGAAGATTTTTCTTGACGTTTCAAGTGTGCATGTCTATATATTTTCCTCTTTTGTCCGTGGTGTGACCGCCCCAGAAACCCCAACCACAATGACATGGCAGGCCGTAAGGAAGCTGAAGTCATTGCACTGAGGTAGTTGTGAATGATTGGACACCTTTCTCATTATTCACTCGAGAGAGAAAGAGTACTCAGACATGGCTGTCCAAAAATAAGGAAAGACGTGCACAGAGGTCTGTTTACTTAGTAAAAGGATATTTGCACAGCAGAATTTGTACACCTGTTGTAATGGAATGTGTGCCTGAATATGCGCGCTTCATCAAGCTTTCAGCACCGTAGGTAAAGACTGTAATCCACCTCCCCTCCTATCATCATTGCCCTGGCCCTCTTACTACTGAGTACACTAAGTAGTGTTGACAGCATTTGATGAAGCCAGTAGCCCCTCATCACACCACAACCTCTTTTCACACTACACTTTAAAAAAAAGGTTCTATATGGCACCAAAAATGGTTCTTGGCTCGTAATCATGGGGGAACCTTTTTTAGGGCTATATAGCACAAAATGTTGGTGCTTCAGTGGTTCTTCAGTGGTTCTTCAGTGGTTCTTCACAGGTTCTTTGACTAAGGTGCTATATAGCACCTCTGAAGAACCACTGAAGAACCACTGAAGCGCCAAAATTGGTGCTATATAGCACTAAAAAACGTTCCCCTATGATTACGAGCCAAGAACCATTTTTGGTGCCATATAGAACCTTTTTTTTTTAGAGTGATATATACACCTTTATAATCTGTAAAATAAAACCCCCTTTATAAATTTTTTTTTGAAAATGCCTCACCATATATCCTACTGTGTCTCAAAAGACGACACCAGTAATGATTATATATGAATATTTCAGCAAGTCGTGTATTTTCTGCTGTTTATAATCAGAACTGATTAATAAAACCAATGCCGGAGTCAATTCTTTTCAATGGATCGGTCAAAGGAATCGATTCACTCTGAATGAGTTGGACATATTGAATCTTTTCCAGAGTTGTCTCACTTAAGTAAAACATACACCGATCAGGCATAACATTATGAAGGGAAGTGAATAACACTGATGATCTCTTCATCACCTGTTAGTGGGTGGGATATATTAGGCAGCAAGTGAACATTTTGTCCTCAGAGTTGATGTGTTAGAAGCAGGAGAAATGGGCAAGCGTGAGGATTTGAGCGAGTTTGACACGGGCCAGATTGTGACGGCTAGACGACTGGGTCAGAGCATCTCCAAAACTGCAGCTCTTGTGGGGTGTTCCCGGTCTGCAGTGGTCAGTCTCTATCAAAAGTGCTCCAAGGAAGGACCAGTGGAGAACCGGCCACAGGGTCATGGGCGGCCGAGGCTCATTGATGCCCGTGGGGAGCGAAGGTTGGCCCGTGTGGTCCGATCAAACAGACGAGCTACTGGAGCTCAAACTGCTCAAGAAGTTAATGCTGGTTCTGATAGAAAGGGGTCAGAATACACAGAGCATCAAAGTTTGTTGCGTATGGGGTGGCACAGCCGCTGACCAGTCAGAGTTCCCATGCTGACCCCTGTCCACCGCCCAAAGCACCAACAGTGGCACGTGAGCATCAGAACTGGACCACTGTGGCTCTTTCAGCAGATAATGCGCCGCCACAAAGCACAAATGCTTCAGGAACGAGTTTGAGGAGCACAACAACCAGTTTGAGGCGTTGACTTGGCCTCCAAATTCCCCAGAACTCAATCCAATCGAGTATCTGTGGGATGTGCTGAACAAACAAGTCCGATCCATGGAGGCCCCGCCACGCAACTTACAGGACTTAAAGGATCTGCTGCTAACATCTTGGTGCCAGATACCACAGCACACCTTCAGGGGTCTAGTGGAGTCCATGCCTCGATGGGTCAGAGCTGTTTTAGCAGCAACACAATATTAGGTCATATGCCTGATCGGTGTATGATTATCTCCAATTTAACACTTTACTTTAATATTTTCCCCAAAACGGTGTAGAAAATGCAAAACAACTGCAAGTTCCATTGGGCCTGGTGTAAGATCTTTCTTTATGCAGCAATTGAATAAGTAATGAAAATAAATCATTTGTAAGAGTGAGAGGACTGCGAGTCAGAATCCAGTCTGGATCTTCCGTCCAAAGTCCAGCCGAACACACCGAGGGGGAATTGATTTGTTTGTTGCTAGTTTTTGACCCATTACGTCTGGTGCTTTGTCTCCTCACGCGCCTGCTTCTTACGGGACATTAGTCTTGTTCAGGGGGGATTTGCGCACTTATCTGACTGATCTAGCACATCTCATCCATCTTTTGTTAGAAGAAATTATCTGGCGAAACACGCAGAATGGCCCTCGGAATAGAAAAGGATTATAATTGACAAATGATGCAGTGAGGCTTCGATTGGCTTTTTTTCCCAGCTAACTGTGAATTTGTTGAACGGATTTGTTGTTTTGCAGTCGACACGATGAGGTAACTTGAGGTCGGGTCTGATACTCGGATGCAATTGCCTTTAAAAACTTTGAGAACAATTCTTTGGAATTCTTCTCAAAGGTTTTTGAAAAGCATTGGCCTTGTGAAAAATGCCTCTGAAAGCGGAGTTTGGTCTGCGTTGGCCTTCGGTGCAGTTAGAGGGACTTTAAGTACTGTACATTAACAGAAGGCCAGTCCTTGAGTTATGTGGCATGGCAACGCTTGTGTAAATCCAGTTAGGCCAGAGGAATGTTAAAGATGCAGAAGAGCTTCTTGGCCGATGTAGGCCTTAGAGATATTGCATTTGTGGTGTTTAAAGTAATGGTTTCACTTCCTGCATGGAAACTTGACACATTAATGAATAACTACACAGGAACAAATGAGTAACACACTATTAACATTCAAGTAACTGCTATTAACTAACAAGAAACTCTGATTAACAAATTAGTAAGTAATAGTGCTTAGGTGAAGGTGGTAGTTCAATACTAGTTTATCAATAACTGCTATTTTTTCATAGCCTGGCTCCGCCCTCTTATGTACTTCCGCTCAATGTTCATTTTCCTTCAGTACTCCGTCTGGGACTGCGGTATATTCTTAGGTTTTCTCCGAACAAATTTTTACCGGTCCAATCATCGAACAGAGGGCGTGTCTGAGAACGTTGATGTTGTGCGCTAGTTTGAGTTGTAGTTCAGGAATGGCGGCGGAGAAAGATGCGAGCGAAGCCATTCATCAAGGTATTGTCATCGTTTACTGGGGCTAGTCGGTGATTTTATTGCCGTCCGTCTCCCATCACCCACGTAAAAATCCACAGCCGAATTACCGATTTAGACAAACACCAAGGTCGTGTGGTCATCTAATTGCTGTCCGAATCCACATCTCTGAGTTTTCAAGAATATATCACTTCAAAATTCACTGTTTATATCTCGCTTATATGCACATGTGCACTTTGGTCAGAGCGGTAATAATGCTATTAATGTGTTTACATGCCTGTTTAATGCGTTTAAAATCAGCGTACGCCACCTAGTTTAATGCGACTCTGAGCTTAATCGCATTAGTTTGATCGAAGGATTGCATTTACATGAGGTAAAGGTTAATCGCAATATTGTCAAAATCCTATTATAATCGCATTATGAGGGAGCATGTAAACGTAGTCAATGTCAAAATGATTGAGATCGCCAATCAAATCAAAGTAGGCTGAGTTTACATTCACAGTCTTCACAGCGCGTCTATCACTTAGTGCCGTATTCTTTCTGGTGAAATCACAAAACAAAATACACACGTGTCGCTGCT
This sequence comes from Romanogobio albipinnatus, assembly GCA_023566225.1. Classification (NCBI taxonomy): domain Eukaryota; kingdom Metazoa; phylum Chordata; class Actinopteri; order Cypriniformes; family Gobionidae; genus Romanogobio; species Romanogobio albipinnatus. The sequence continues at coordinate 2,964,957 of CM042261.1, read as the reverse complement.
CTTAATATAAAATCATTGATGAACATCTTTGATTTTAATGAAAAAGAAAGAAAAAAACTATAGGGAACCTTTATACCCTTTAATGTGAGATGGTGGTCCGGTGGGTTAAACCATGGAACTGATACACAGAAGGTTGCTGGTTTGATCCCAGCGGTCACCACCAGTGTGTCCGTGAGCAAGGCACTTTACTCCATGTTGCTCCAGGGGGATTGTCCCGGTAATAAGGGCACTGTAAGTCACTTTGGATAAAAGCGTATGCCAAATGCATAAATGTAAATGTAAATACCCGGAACCTTTGAGACGGTTTACAAAAATTCTACCACCAGACCACTAGGAAATATGAATGTTAACAGCGGATCTATACATTTATTCACTAACGTGAATAAACTCGGGACTGATAATGTATTTGACGCTAATAAATGCAAATATTATTTGAAAATAGTGCCAAAATGATGATTTCCCAACTAGAATTAGACCTAGAATTTTGTTCACTGTTCTGTTTCTTTATGCTTTATAAAAATAAAAAAATTGGTCCCCTCCAATGTTCATGACATGGTTACGGCCTTGCTATAACAGATTCATAATTAGCATGAGTAATGCATAATATATAATCAATTCTAATGTGAAGGTAATAGTAGCCCACTATTAAAAAGGGAAAAGCATAATAAGTTACTATGATCTTCACTTTATAATACTGATACAAATCATTAGTAATTCCTTCCAACGGATGAGTCATTACTAATGGGTTACTATGACCTTCACTTTAGAATTAATTATATTTTGTGCATTATTCACATTAATTATGAATATGTATACAGTAGTTCTTAGAAGTCCTCTTGGAGGTGTGAAAAAATAGCAGTTATTAATGAACTAATAGTGAACTACCACAATCATCTGTGCGCTATTAGGGGAGAGCGGGGTCTAACGCAGGGTTAGTTGTAAAGCAAGGAACACACCAAACCGACGCCGACCAACTAGTAGCGACGAAAGCAGGCTGCAGAGTTGGCTCACGTTGGCTCACGTCGGCAGTGTCTGGGTCCAAAGTTGCCCTGACACACCAAGCAGATGCTCGACATCGACGGCCAAGTAGCATGTTGTACAGCATCGCGTTTTAATCTCAATATGTCTGCAAATCCAGTCTCGACCTGTGTCTTGTTTACAAACGATTCTGCGGTGAAATGAAGTGAACAAACGCGCAATCAACTGGCATGTTTATTGCTCGGTAGCGCGACCCGTTTAGCTCCACGAGTCGGTGGGCGGGACTTGAGGCGGTGCTTCTGCGTCCTGTGACGTCAATGGTCGACATATTCTGAGATCTCTTGTTTTCTGGGCCTGGTGTCAATAAAAGCTTTTCTTTGACTAACAAGGAAGTTTTCAGCTCTGAAACTTGCAGGATATTCTTATATCACAATGAACTTTTATATATCAACGGCTCAAAGGAAAGTTGATTTCTCAATTCATCACCCCTTTAGCTTTATTCTGTAATCGATCGGTGGCCATTGTAAAAAACTCAAAACTGGCGTAATATGGTCTTAAGATGGCCTGTCAAAAGCCTCACAGCAGCCTTTAGGACCAACTGTAAGCGGTTAATCAGTGATTTATTTATGCCGACATATAACGATTTGCGGTAATCTAACCTCGTAAATCCAAAAGCATTCAAAGAGAGTCAATGTTCAGAAGTTATTAAAGTGTAACTTCAGTGATTTAGCATTATGCTTTGTATCAGTTGAAACCCGGTAGTATATTATAACGTCATTTGGGGTCAAAAATAGCATATTAAGCCAATTAAGAAAAAGGTATACAATTTAAAATAAAACCGTCAACTAGACAAAGGTCAGAAAAAAACTACGCTCCTGATTCTGGGAGTTGTTGTCTTTCATCCACATCTTTCTCAGTCTAGAAGGCACCAAATTAAAAAATAATTTCACATTTCTACTACATAAATGACCCAGTTTAAATACACATTCATCTTCCCAGCGCTGAAGTTTTTACCTATGCTGTGTAATTGTGTTTAGCAATGTGTTTGTTGTCAAACTCAAAAATTTGTATATTTTTAATGATTAAAAATGGCATTATTTTATTTGAAAAAGTTAGTAATTGTATTTTATTGTCAAAATATTTTAGTCTGTCTTGGATATTTTTGTTGTTGTTGATTATATCAGATAACATTTTAAGCTGTCATTTGATCATGTCCACCTATGGGGCATGTTGTCACATTTCTTGTTTCTTATTAATGAAACAAAACCACATAATTGTACTAGACATGTGTGAAATGAATGTGGGAGAACAGGGCCGGCCCTGACCAATTTGCTGCCCTAGGCAAGATTTTACTTTGTGCCCTTGTATCAAGGTTTAGCACTACATGTTTTCAGTCTCAGTTGTGGAAACAACTTTTGTTTTTGTAATGCATTGATGTTTTTTAAAAACAAAATTATTGTTGTTTTATATGATGTCCAGTCCATTCTACCCCATCATTATGTTCATGACATTATTATTATTAAAAAAACATTTAAAGGCTGATGATAGTTAAACTATACAAAAATAGCACCTACGCCACATTACAGCCTAAACACAAATAGCAAGAGTGCATCTGGCATTCATGCACAAACTATTGAGAACTAGCAAAAGTGTTTGTTTTCCAGTAGATTGCAGCAAACTTCCACTAAACTATGCACATTCATGTTTTCACCATGAATTAAACTGAGAAATTTAGATATTTAATGTGAAATTTACATAAAATGTTGCTATTTTAAATCAATATCATTACTAATTTTGGCAAATACATTTTAAAATTGCCATATGTCCCCTTAAAACTGCACAACGGCAGAATAAAAACATTAGGCTATTAAAAAAAGTGATATTACATGATTTTTTTATTTTTTATAAAACCACACTGTCTGTGGCGTCTGGAGAACCCAGAACGGCTGCTTGCATATATAAAACTGGAATTAATTAGCGAACATTAGTATTTTACTACTATGCATTTAGATAAACTGTTCATTCATTACCTCTGTCTTTACACTGCAAACAAATCTTCTTATTTAGTATTTTTTTTCTTGTTTCCAGTCCAAATATCAAAAAATTCTTAAATCCAGATGTATTTACTGGTAAAATGACATTATATTTTTCCTTGTTTTCTGGGGGGAAAAGTCAAAAATCAAAATTAAGTTTTTGCTTAAAACAAGCAAAATTATCTGCCAAATGGGGTGAGAAGAATTATCTTATTTCTTTTTGGGATAGAAACAAGAAACAAGCTTTCAATCAGAAACAAAATTATTTCTCTCACCCCATTGGCAGATCATTTAGCTTGTTTTAAGACAAAATATAATTTTACTTATCTAGTAAATGCATCTTGATTTAAGATTTTTTTGATATTTAGACTAGAAACAAGACAAACACACTAAGTAAGAAGATAATTTTTTGCAGCGTATCCCTTATCTTCCCTGCATCAGAGGGCTTCTGTTTTTTATGACACTACAATTCGGCCATCCGTCATAATTTATCAGGCAACTTTAACCGTGTCTACACCTGGAGCGAGCGGCCAAGCACCCTAAAAAATGAAAGCAATCCTGTCTATATCAGATGCGTATTAGAGAGGCGGCACGACACAACAAATTCCCAACGCTAAACTGATCACGCGTTATATTTCTGACGCACTTCAAGCTCGGCGGGGGAGATTAATGAGGCGGACCAGGAAGATGCGGGGACTTAGTTAAGTTTTTTTGCGCTTTATTTGGTAATATTTCAAATTAATATGAATAAAATAGTATCAGTAATACATTTTGGCGCCCCTATAGATGAGTGGCGCCCCTAGCATTTGCCTATTCCGCCTATGCCACGGGCCGGCCCTGTGGGGGAAAATAAATACTCTGAACCCCAAGTGGATTTACACAAACAGAGAAAGTTCAAATGCGTTAGGTTGTGCCCCGCTCTCCCCAAACTTACTAATTCATTAATCAGACTTTCTTGTTAGTGTAATAGTATAGTTACTAGAATGTTAATACTGCATTACTCATTTGTTCCCGTGTAGTTATTCATTAAGGATAGAACGGTATTCTAAAATGTTTCCGAATAAGCTTTTTAATAGTTACAAAAACACCTAATATTGCTCCTGAGCAAAGGTCTACTTTAACATTAGTTTAGTCTCTGCTGCGTCTTCATAGGTTGTGCTTGAATTAGTCCTTTTCAGAGCAAGTCAAACTTCGTTGCACTTAAAAGCCATGAAGGAGTGAGCGAATCCCCCAAACAACCCTCAACTTTTGGTAGCAAGAACAAACACTGTTCTCAACTTTCATAACACTGGATTACTGAAGCATAGCTACTTCCCTGAACCCAAAATGAATGGAAACCTTTTTAAGTTGAGCAGCCCCTCATGGTAATGCGTTTCAATAGAAAGAGGGAAAATAGAAAGCTAATGAACATCACTCCTCACTACAGACTAAGTAGGGAACATAAGGATACACACAAGAGACGCTTGTGTCTATAGACGGCTTGTGTTAATTGGCAACTCACCGTCGGAAGATACTTTTGATCCCCCCTCGCATATTCAATATTACATGTGCCACATTCATGTTGTTTTCATATCCATATGATGTGTATTTCTGTACTATGAAAGTACCCCCCCCCCCCCCCCTCCCAAATGTCATTGTCCTTTGAGAATGTAAGTAAGGGCAATTAACGTAAATCTGAAGGTAAAAGCTTTTTTTATAGAAACTGACCACATCACAGCAACTCGACCCAAAAGTGAATCCCGTGGTGATTTTTCACATGCCTTCAATTAGGCTTCAAATTGCAAAAAGGAAACCGTTGATTATGTGCATTACTCCCGGATGACTCCAGTTAGCAAACAGCATGTGAATGTGACTTCAGTCAGTCCTCCACCATCTCATTTAAAAGGCAAATCAAAAGTGCAAGATGTTATCTGATGTGGTAAATGTCAGAAATCTGCTCGTGACTCGTTTTGGAAGGACTGGCGACTTCAATCTACTAGTGTTTGTTCATTCAATATCAGTTTGAATTCATCTTTAAATTGGCTGGCAAATGTAGATTGGATGGTTATGAACTTTGAAATAATGTGTTTTGGGGTTTGATGTAATAAATGTAGAGTCATAACAATCAATTCATACAAAATGCAAAAAGGCCCAAGTCAAGTCAAGTCAAGTCAACTTTATTTATATAGCGCTTTTAACAATGTAGATTGTTCACAGTGTTAAACAGGAAAATAATGCAGCATAATTTGATTCAGCCGTATAGCCGTTCTGGAGAAAACAGTGATGTCATCAGTTCATTTAAATTATCAAACAGTGACAATGTGGGCTTTGGATCAGTAATTTAGTTTATATGGTTAATTTAGTTTAATAATTAGATTTATTTGGATATTTAGTGGGACGCCTGGTGCTCTTTTTTTGATCGCCTTTTTTCATATCATATTTTTAAGTAATTATCATAAATTAGGTATCATTTGAAAGCTTACAAACTCAAAATTCATCCTGTGAAAACCGTTTTGAAATCGGACATTTGGTTACCATGGAAACGTTACTCTAAATTATTCTAGCGGGCTCCTCCCCTAGTGGGCGGTGTCATGTTTCATATTACAACATTTATTTTAACTACTTTATATCCAAAATCTTTTCCAATCTTGACAAAACACATTGTCGGAAAGGTTTGAGTCTCAAGGGTTCATATTTGGTGATGGAAGTGATATTTGGACAGAAATTTAAAGAAAATGCATCAAAAAAACAATAAATGGAATTTGAATGACACCCGGTGGCTGTGTTTGGTACAGCACCTAAACAAAATCTCATGGGAACTTTAATTTTTGTGATATCAACTTCAAATTTGGAACACAAATTGGTTAGACATATGGCTTTGATTTTATAGTAATTTTAGAGTAAATTCTTTTTTGTAAAATATATATTTTATATGAAAAAAAAGAATTAAGTACAGTATTTTTAATTTACAGTAAATTTAAACTTCCATAACTCTTTCGTACTTTCATATTTTGAATTGCTTTCACTTCAGCAATAATCTGCAGAGTGTCGTCTTTAAAGCAAGACCAAATGGAATATTTGGTCTATATTCCAAAGCATTCTTGCATTACAGCCCTTTAAGTTTGGATAGTGAATTTTCATGTGTATTCTCAAAAAGGGGGGTGACAGTTAAAGGGTTAAATAATTAGATTTATTTGGATATTTAGTTGAAAAATGTAGTGTCCCCAACTGAGCACGCCAAGCCAGAGGCAACAGTGGCAAGGAAACCAAAACCCCATCAGGCGACCTAATGGAGAAAAATAAACCTTGGGAGAAACCAGGCTCACATGAAATATGCGCTCGCCAGATTTCCTGCCTTTCTTATTTTCTTTATGTGTGTGCTTTAGGTCTCGGCGTAGTGCTCAAAATGGGGCTAAAGTGTGCAATTCATGGATTCCCGAACGCCGCCGCGACGTCATATTCTCGCGCATGCGTCATGTCAACAAATGCATGTGCGATGCATCCCCTGATGCAGGATGACAGAGTTTACGACAGTAGTAGAGGACAATACTGTTTCCCAACTGTAGGGGGAGCCCGAGAGCAAAACCTACCTAGTGCTGCTTTAATGGTTTTAGTGAACTATTATAACCCTGATACTTTATTGAATATGTGTCAAATGCTGGTCTTTCCTCCTGACTATGAATTAAATGGGAATTCAATTAAATACAGTTTATTGTGTAACCAAAAACGAATATATAATGCGTGACTTTTAATTATAAACCAGCTGGAAATACACCGGGACTCTTATTTTGAAATGTCTGCGCCTCTGTTGCAGTTGCAGGAGTTCATTCAAGTTCAGATGAGGAGATAAAATATGCGTTGTTACAACCGTCTTACACACATTACTATATAAACATCGTAAAGTAAACATTGTCATTACTCATCAGCATTAGTTCATAAACAATATCCTGGCATAAATGTGTGTTATTGATTGATTGTGAGCCACTCTGGAGCGCTGGATTGGGGATGTGTGAGCCGTGTTCTCCAGCGGTTAGATCAGCTCAGATCAAATGTGCGCATCTGTTACACAGGACATCAGTTCTGACCCGATCTCTTCCCTAATCGTCCCTCCCTAACATTTTCATCTCGTTTTTATTTGTTGACGAAAATGACAGTTGATTTTCCTCAATAGTTTTTGTCATGCAACACTAGTTTTTATTTAGTTATCGTCTCGTTTTCGTCAGTGAAAAAAGGTTGTTGACGAAAATTATGACGGAAATTATTCATCAAAGAAATGAACACTGGTTTGAATCCAATTCTGATGCATCCCACAGGAATCAGCACAGCAAATGAGAAAAGTCCATTCAATTGTATGTATATAATTATACTAGTAAAAGATGTCAAATAAGATGATAGAAGAATACTTTTAAAATGTCATATTTTATGCTGCAAGGCTTGTTGAAGCTTAACGCCAGTCATATTTGTGATTTGAGTGTCGCAATGAAGCAATTAAAAAGCCCTGACAGCTTGATTAATTAATTGATCTGACTATCAAGAGTCTCTGTGGGCAGCGGTGAGAGAAGGTGTGTGTGTGTGTGTGAGAAGGTTATGTAGCGTGGACGGTGGATGTCATGTTGTCCCTATGGGGACGCGCTGTCTTTTGCCCTGTGTGAGAACTCGACGAGAACAGCCAGTTAATGAGTGTCACAATGCTAAAATGTCATCTGTGTGCTATCTGATAATGAGGACTGTCACATTGTTGGTGTATCCAGGCTGTGAGTGTGTGTATGTGGGTGTGGGTGTGTGAGAGGAAATGTGTCTGACTGCAACAAAAGGGACATACGCGTTGCACATTGTCTTTATTTGCACCAATGACTTTATAATAACCTGCATCTTTCATTTCTCCTGTAATAGTTCCACATAAAATGATCTCAGGGGTTTAGGCCTCATATCGCCATATTGCAGAGAGACAGATCATTTTGTCACAGAGAAAGAGAGAGAGAATTCTTTCAAAACCAATAAGAAAATGAGGATTTTGCTTAAAGGGACAGAACTCAGCAAGTCCTGTCTAGATGCTTAAAACAAGCGCGTTGAGGATCATTACATTAGTTTAGTCTAGACTCATCACAGTGTGTTCAATTTTGTTTCTCAGCACTAGTCACATGCTTTTGTCAACTACATTCAGTTTTGAGAGTAAAACTATGACAGTATTTCAGATGCAGGCTAACAGGAAAACACTTTAAAGTCTTGTCTAATTCTTTGCTAAAGCTTTGCTACTTCTTTCAAGTGACTGGTTGTTGGCCAGAATAAACTGTCGAGTCATTTTTATTGTCTAGTCAAAGATGGCCAAAATGACTCTGTCAACATAAATAGATCATTTTCTCTGGTGAAAATGGATGTATATTGACTGAGTAATCCACTGTTTTGTAGAGGAGGGTCCAAGTGGCAATTCTCACCTGAGATTTGGAGCCAATTTACAGGGGTGTAAAAATGACTTTAGAAAGACGGCAGCATCATTATTTTATTTTTACACAGAGATTGGTAGATATATTAGTGAAATCTGTTGACTTTAGCCATTTTTGTTGCATTATATTCTCATGTTCACAGCTCAAAAATGTGAAATAAGCCGTTTTCAATGTTTTTCTTCCCAAGTTTGCATACCTGTAACTCAAGAAGTATTATAGATATCTTAATATCCTTTTTGATTTTGGTTCTTAACAAACTTTTCTTTTGGTACATCCATTTTGACAGCCCGATATCGTTTATTTCCAGAGATACTGGGATCTCAATATGGCTGCAAGAATAAATTTGTACACCAAATCAAAACCAAATATGGCCCCATCTACAAAATAGTGGATTACTGGTTTATCTATGTTTGTCTTTATGACCCATTTATATTAATAACATATAAAATAATTGTTTTATGCATCTTTCTCAGTGAGTGTTCAATAACAAAAAAAAGTAGGTTGCATTCAACCGACAGTCACGTTTAATAAAGTCTGATTGCTGTTTTTGATTTCAAATTGCTTAAACCACTGTCGTCTTTTAGATGTGGAAAATCTCTAATTCCAAAAGACGATTAGCAGATGGTAAATAAAAGAAACGGGGCTGCCCTTTCAGAGACCCAGAAGTCATCAAGAACCGAGAACTCTTTGTACATGTTGGAAAGACTTCTTAGGATCCCATTCTGAATTACAAACAGCTTCGACAGATGCATCAAACAAGCAGAAAAACTACAGTGACAGCTGCTGTAGACTTTTTAGGGACATGTTTACACATTCTTTACTTCTAAGACGCAGACGATGCATTGTTTTTGAGAACATGCATAATGACAAATGCAAAATTTACGACCGCTTGTATTAGAACATTTGAACATGATTTAGAATGATTTAAAACGAGGAAAACATTTCTCAAACAATAGCTGGAGGCATTTTTTTTGGCAGGAAAGAGTTGGTTTGGCTTATAGGGAGTGTATGAACCACTGCATTTATGTAAGACCTTATCCAGACCATCTGAATCAAGCCAAGGCAAACAGACCAACTTGTATTAGTGGCAACCTGCATATCTGCATCTCCAAACGCCACCATCTTGATCTGCTATAAGCTTCTTCAGCCGGCGTCCACCCACATGCACACTATCAAACTTTAAGGAAAGGCCATTACCGCACCTCAGAGCTCAGGGTACATCGGCAGAAAACAAAGAGAGTCTGGAGGAGGTACGATAGGGATTTTGAGGTGGGGGGGGGGGGGGGGGGATATTAGGCATGACTTTGTCTGGCACTTAAACCACCCAGCAGTCTCTTTGCTTACAGTTTGGCTTTACTTCGGCTTCTGATAAAACTAGGGGAAAACCAGACAGGAGAAATGAGGCCATTATAATGGGCGAACGAGTGCTTAAATGGAGTGGCAGACATGTTAAACTGAAAATATGCCTGTCTCCTTGACAACCCAGCTAAGGGCAAAGAGACTTCTTGTCAAGTACAAATATCAGACTTCTGTTATTGAAGGCAAAAGGGGGAATTACTCGCCAGCATTGTTTGACTTGCTGGAGCAGGTCCCGTGTGGTAGAGCAACGTATCAACAAGACATCAGCTCTTAACTGCAGAAATAACAAGTCTGAGACGCTCGAACTGGAATTAACTGCACTTTCCCACTGATTCAGTTGCTGCATTTAATTGCTAAGTATAATCAAATTGGCTGTACAAGTCCTTTCAAGTCACTTTTCTTTTTAAGATCTTGTCTAGTCAAATCTTGTAGAACTTAAAAATGAAGTTTAAATTGCGTAAGAGAAATGAGTTAAAGCAGTGGTTCCCCCAAAAAAGGGGGGCTAATAAATAGTGACAGAGCACATTTAGGCCACGCCCACACCTGGGGACAATCCAACGCTCTCCATTGACTTTGCATTGCGTGAGGCGGCCTCCTTGTCATTTATTACAAATACACTTATAACAAAAAACAGAACAATGTCTAAAAGCTGGTGTACAGCAAACAAGCTAAAAAACGTTTTTATAAGCTGTCGACCCAAAAAACAAGCATTTAAAGGGTTGGTTCACCCAAAAATGAAAATTATGTCATTAGTTCCTCACCCTCATGTCGTTCGACACCCGTTAGACCTCCGTTCATCTTCGGAACACAAATGAAGATATTTTTGTTGAAAGCTGATGCTGAGAAAGGCCTCCATTGGCATTTGATACAGTCACACTCCCAAGACCCATAAAAGGCACTAAAAATGTCGTTACAAAGTCCATCTCACTACAGTGGCTCTACAATAACTTTACGAAGCGAAAAATCTAAATAACGACTTTATCCAACTTGTTCTTGTCTTCCGTGTAGGCCTCAGACGTGAACTCACGAAGCACCACGACGCATGCGCGAGAATATTACGCATATCCGGCATTCGGACACATGACCCAGAAGTGAGGAGGAGATGTGTTTACAAGCAGAGGAAGACGCGCCGTATCCAAGCTGTTGAATTCAACATTGATCGTGCTTTAGGTCTTGGCGTAGAGCTCAAAATGGGGCTAAAGTGTGCATTTCATGGATTCCCGAACGCCGACGCGACGTCATATTCTCGCGGATGGTGCTTCGTGAGTTCACGGCAGAGGCCAAAAGGTCGCTTCGTAAAGTTATTGTAGCGCCACTGTAGTGAGATGGACTTTGTAAGTGTGGTCTTGGGAGTGTGAATATACTGAATGCAAATGGAGGCCTATCTGAGGCCTTTCTCAGCCATCAGCTTTCAACAAAAATATCTTCATTTGTGTTCCGAAGATGAACGGAGGTCTAACGGGTGTCGAATGACATGAGGTTGAGTAACTAATGACATCATTTTCATTTTTGGGTGAACTAACCCTTTAAGGAGACAAAAGTGGATACAGGCAATAAGACGTGAAGCATCAACGAAGCATCCTACGTACTTCCGCTCAATTTTCATTTTCCTTCAGTACTCTGTCTGGTACTGCTGTATATGCTTAGGTTTTCTCCCAAACTATTTTGTACCGGTCCAATTGAGTTGTAGTTCAGTAATGGCGGCGGTGAAAGATGCGAGTGTGTGGCACGTCTATGGTGTGGCACTGGCACTGGTATGATTCTTATCATACCAAGCATATGACATTTTATTTACAGCGTATACAATCATGTTATGATTGCACGAGATATGCACCACGAGAGCAGCGCGTTCCAATCACAAAACTCTCCTCTCCACCGTGAATAAATCACAATCCGAATGCACGGGTGTTTTATCACTGACACTGAGGTGCTAGATTATAAAGACTGCGTCCGATTTTGTCTGCATGTAAACATGTACGCTACAGTCTTTATAATAGATCTTTTTAATAAACTGTCGGTACACTTACAAAGTTCTCAATGCTTCGGTTTGCATTTTGAGCCCTTATTATGCTACCGTTGAAGTGTTGTGCTATTTTGAGCCTTTTTAGTGGTATAAAATAGTGATTAACAAAATGCCCCGAAAGCTAGCGTTAGCAGCTAATCTCCGGTTTGCATGAAAACATGTCCCAGAGAATGGTCGACTTGGTACACATATGTTATGGTACTATATGTTATATATGTTACTCGGTACTCTTGAAAGCCTTCAAGCGATCCCCACTGTATGGGGAGGGGTTGTGTACAAGATATATATATATCATGGAAGGCCAATTGGGGCAAGTCTGGGGCAGATAATAATGGACAAAAGAAAGCTGGGGGTAAAAAATAAGGATCGGAGCCTAAAATAGAAATTTTCTCCAGGTATCTCTGTCTCTCTCTCTCTCTCTGTCTCTCTCTCTCTCTCTCTCTCTCTCTCTCTCATTCAAATGAGTAGTTTGGGCGGCCATACCGGGCGAGATCAGTCGTAAATATGGCGCCGTTCTTTTTGGTAGTGACGTAGGTGGCATCTATAAATATGACAGAACAGTCCTGCCTTCTAAATAAAAGATAAATGTCAAAATAAAAATAAAAATAAAAATAAAAGTAATTGCGGCACTGCAGCTGCTGTTAGAAGCTCCGGTTCCCGGTTGAAAGTACTTTACTCTGCAAAAGGAGGGCATAAAAAATTACTTTTATTTCTAAATTATGACATTTTATGATGTAAAAATCATACTAACAATATAAGTACACCTCAGAATACATTATAAAATAAAATAAAAAATATATGCCATGTGACCTTTAAGGTAATGGAAAATCATGTTGTCATAACTTACTGATCATACCATTTTTTTGTTTTAGTTGAAAAAAAAAAAAAAAAAAAAAAAACAGCCGCTATTATGCTTTTTCGAATATCCCCTCTCATGCCGTGTTCAATAGAGCTGTTTGTGAATGTAAAATATCTGCAAAGTTAATATCAAAGTGTAGATAAAGTTATTGTCTCCCAGTCTCACTTCCTGCTGAACCTACGCTGTTTTCAGCTCTGCGAATCAAATTTGACGCACTTCCAAAGGATAAGACTCGCGCTGGAATTGATACGGAAAAATCGACGCAATCGTTCGCATCACTGTGTATCAAGCGCTGATACAAAAAGCCTATGCAGCAGTAATTCAGATATGCTAATGAGCGCTTCGTTTCTGAAAATGTGCTGTAATCGGTCGACCAATCACAACAGACTAGGCCGTCTGACCAATCAGAGCAGAGCAGCTCTCGTAAAGGCGGGGCTTACAGAGACTGAATCGTCAAACGAACCGTTTCAGACGAAAGGGGTGATGTGCAACTGCAAAGTTTATTATGAGCATATAGGAGCATATAAGCGAGATCTTTCAAAAACATTACAAATGTTACCAACCCCAAACTTTTGAATGGTAGTGTATAAGAAAAACATCCAAACATTGTGATTTTCAGTACACTCGAGTCAGTGTGTGAATTGAAGAACTGCGTCTTGAGCTTCATTTCAATCACTCTTACGTGCGTCCTTTTCACTAATCTTGTTCCCCCAGTTAGAACAGATTTCCTGCTCGAACACATCCGAGAGTATCTGAGAACCCTTTGGTCTTCTCGTTCTCTGTGTTCTGAACCAGATGGAGGTGTGTGGGCCCAGAACAAGCGTCTCCTTGTGCACCTCTGTTTGCTTGAAGAGCGGTTTTCTCACATAGCTGCATTTCACTGGCTGTCTTAGCGAAATCACACCTCCCTCATGTTCCCTGGACACCGTGTGTGTGTGTGTGTGGCTTTTATGGACCTCACTGGCTTCTCTGAGGGCAACTAATGGACCAAGGTATGCAATGATTTCCTGTTTTCTGTATCAAACTGCGCAAAGGAAATGTTCTGACTCTGGCAGCTTTTTTGGAAAGTAAGGTCTCACTTTGCCAACTCGATTTATTTATACACCATACTGCGCTTTTGTTGAGTTTAATTATACGCCTTTGCATTGTCATTTTATTATCACAGCTTTAAAGAATGAAAATTTACATATTTAAATTCCTTTTCTGGAACTAAAGGCCTCGGCAGGCGTTATATTGGCACGAACGCAATCTTCAGACTGAGCAAAAGTAGACCTCCATCTACATAATCACAATTAGATACTTTAAATTAGTGTCGGTGTGTATACTTCGAAACAATGAACTTCTTTTGATTTCTAGTGTTAATTAAAAATGATTTATGATAAAGTGTTTCTGTTGTGTTACTTATACATGTATGTAACAGAACTATGGAAGCTTGTTTCTGCCACAGAATTAAACATTTTAAAAGGTATGTGCGACTTTTTATCTCACAATTGTGAGATATAAAGTCAGAATTGCGAGATATAAAGACTATTTAATAACTTTCCACATTTATGAAGTTCTCAGAACTAGTAAATAACGGACCCCAGTGCAGCCACAAATATCATAACTATCTATAATAGGCCTACTGTAATTAAGACATATATTCAACAAATGTATTAAAAACAGAAAGACTGTAGTTTCAGCCTTAGGCTACTCAAAGGCCGCGGAAACATGGCCAGTGGGTTTGTTACGCACGTCAATGCATTCCCGGCGTTCCTGGTTTGCTTCTTATTTATTAAATAAACAGGCCATTAGTTGATGAAACCGAAAATTCACAAAATTCACTTTAAAAGTGAACAAAATTCTTTTCTTTTTTTTTACCACTTCACTATTTTGGCTTGGAATTTCATTTGTTGGAAATATGAAGTGAATTTAGAAATGCTTTTGAAATTAAAAACTTTGTGTTTAACCTCTTAACCTCTTTGCGTTTAACCACAGGTGGGACCCCTGGTGCTCTTTTTTTGATCGCCTTTTTTCGTATCTTATATTTAAGTAATTATCATAAATTAGGTATCATTTGAAAGCTTACAAACTCAAATTTCATCCTGTGAAAACCGTTTTGAAATCGGACATTGTGTTACCATGGAAACGGTACTCTAAATTATTCTAGCGGGCTCATCCCCTAGTGGGCGGCGTCATGTTTCATATTACAACTATTATTTGAATTACTTTATAATCAAAATCTTTTCCAACCATGGCAAAACACATTGTCGGAAAGGTCTGAGTCTCAAGGGTTCATATTTGGTGACTGTTTTGTTATGGAAGTGATATTTGGACAGAAATTTAAATAAAATGCATTAAAAAAAAACAACAACAAATGGAATTTGAATGACACCCAGTGGCTGTGTTTGGTACAGCACCTAAACAACATCTCATGGGGACTTCAATTTTTGTGATATCAACTTCAAATTTGGAACACAAATTGGTTAGACATATGGCTTTGATTTTATAGTCATTTTAGAGTAAATTCTTTTTTGAAAAATATATATTTTATATCAAATATAAAATATTTAGTACAGTATTTTTCATTTACAGTAAATTTAAACTTCCATAACTCTTTCGTGCTTTCATATTTTGAACTGCTTCAGCAATAATCTGCAGAGTGTCGTTTTTAAAACGAGACCAAACTTTGGTCTATATTCCAAAGCATTCTTGAATTACAGCCCTTTAAGTTTGGATAGAGCATTTTCATGTGTATTCTCAAAAAAGGGGGGGGGGGGGGCAGTTAAAGAGTTAATAAACAAAATAATTTGTTGAATGTGGAGTGCATGCAAATTAATCTGTTCCCTGAATCCAGAGCCTTTGTTGTTATTGTGTTATATATTGTTTATATATATTGAGTATTGTGAATTGTTTCCTTTCATACAGGAAAAATGCGCGGGCACTTTCGTCGGACAGAGGGTTAAAGCACACGTTGCCTATTTAGTTTCATATTAGGCTATATGTGAAAATATTAGCCTATTATATTAATATTTTTTAAAATGTCATATGTTGATTATGGAAAGTGAGCAGCATGAGTAAGATGTGCAATATGTCTGGAGACATGGAGTGGGGTCAAACATGATTTTGTTTTATAGAAAGGCTTTCTTTAAAGTGAATTTTGTGAATTTTCGGTTTCATCAACTAATGGCCTGTTTATTTAATAAATAAGAAGCAAACCAGGAACGCAGGGAATGCATTGACGTGCGTAACGAACCCACTGGCCATGTTTCCGCGGCCTTTGAGTAGCCTAAGGCTGAAACTACAGTCTTTCTGTTTTTAATACATTTGTTGAATATATGTCTTAATTACAGTACACTGTCAGAAAAAAAGGTACAGTGCTGTCACTGGGGCGGTACCCTAAGGTACAAAAGTGAAAAGGTACATCTTTGTACCTTACTCACCCCTAAATGGTACATATTAGTACCTTAAAAGGTACATATCAGTACTTTAAGAGTGTATATTAGTACCTTAAAGGTACATATTAGTACCTTTTCGGTTTTGTACCTTAGGGTACCGCCCCAGTGACAGCACTGTACCTTTTTTTCTGACAGTGTAGGCCTATTATAGATAGTTATGATATTTGTGGCTACACTGGGGTTCTGAGAACTTCAGAAATGTGGAAAGTTATTAAATAGCTGTAAATATGATTCTTATTATTTTCAATAATTTTTCTTATTATTATTAATAAAAAATGGGTATGATCATGGGTATTGTACTGTAACTGCAACCTTTCAATGGGGTAAAGTGCTGAAACCCTTTTATACTTTATTTAATGGAAAATATATTAACCACTCAAAACTGACAAAGAATGATAACACAAAGCTTACACAACAACTCTTGCTTACTGATATGAACAAGTGATTTATCTTTCATCC
The DNA here is from genome assembly GCA_023566225.1 of Romanogobio albipinnatus. Lineage (NCBI taxonomy): Eukaryota > Metazoa > Chordata > Actinopteri > Cypriniformes > Gobionidae > Romanogobio > Romanogobio albipinnatus. The sequence continues at coordinate 2,948,386 of CM042261.1, read as the reverse complement.
GAAGCCACATGAAGCAATTTTGAATTTAGAATCATAGTTACAACTATTTAATGGACACTTTTCACATTTCTGAAGTGATATAATTGTGGCTGGGTAAACAACATAGATTTAGTGGAAGGATAGTGGTAATGCAGCGGTGAACTACAGCAATATGTATTCTCATTTTCCCCAGTAGCTACAGCTCCATAAAAATAATAAATAAAGTTAATATAGTATCTGTTAAAGACATATTATATTAATAATGCAATCAGTCAGTAAATAAAGTTGAACTCTCTTGCATCTGGTCCGTCGATGAAGCCATGTCTTTTGCATGTTTTACAAAAGGTGTCCATTCACAACTGACTTCCGGAAAAACGGGATTGACCAATGACATTTCAGGTTACAATGAAATAAGTAAAGTCCCGCCCCACGACTGACAAAAATAAAACGTTTTCGTGCGAGCAAAATAGAAGCTCGAGTGTGAGTGTGGGGAATGATGACTCGCAAGGGCTTGATTTGCGCGCAGAGGAGATGTCATGCTCACGCGGGTTTTAAAGGAGCTCGCGGGCTGCCGTTTCCTCGCGTGTAGATCAGGGCCCGTGTTCATAAAGATTCGAAGAGTCCTCTCAGAAAACTCCTAATTTAACTTAAAAACTTTTACGTAGGAGTCTTAGCTTAAGAGCTATTCGGGACCGATCTGAGAGCAACTCTGGGCAAGGAAAATACAAAAACTTTTATCTTAGCGAAGAGGCGGGGCTGACCCCGTTGCTACGTATGACACAGTCTTTGGAAGACTTCGATTGGTTGGTTGTCCAAAAAGGGGAAAAAAGGAGCGCTTTTAATTATCGGGTCTATTCTAAGCCTTCACTTTGAAATTACAAGCGTAAATGGATCTATTTTACCGTTCTCTCTCACTCACACACACACACACATTATATATATGTATATAAATCCTTTTATTATTCACCATGCTGTTAATTTCCTATAAGGTATTTGATTGGCTTAGAATTATAAACATTGTTCCACTCTTTCCCATTGCTGGCATGTCTATTTAATTGGTGGTTTGAAAGTTGGGTTTAATGCAACAAACATGATCCCTGCACGATCTAATCTATAGCGTCTTATTAAGTCACTGTCATCCATTATCTGCAACACATTTCTCCTCCCTCTTCGTCTTTCTGCCATTTTCTCCGCTGCTAAAGAAACTCTTAAGCCTCTCAAAAGTCCTCGTCCGTGCTCCTAACAAATTTGACCTTAAGACCTCTTTTAAGGGTTAAGATGCTTTCTGAATTACTTTTTTCTTTACTAGGATTTTTTAGTTAATTTTAAGAGTAAACGCCAACATTTCAAAGAATTTTCTTAGAATTTTGTCACTAGGAGCTTCTCTTTGCATTAAGATTCTTTATGAATACGGGCCCTGTTATTCTCTCGCTGGAGTGATTTACTGCGCGAGCAAGCATCAGTTGTGCGCTCGGTTATTAATGGCATTAAAATGCCGGCATAGTTTATTATTACTTATACCTATAAAGCAAATACAAATGCCTCATTCTGCATGACCATATTGTACATCCCTTAATCACACAGTGTAGGCAGGTTTATGATCGATGAGATCCCAAATGCGAGGTTATGGGAGTTTGGGGGGCATGGCCCCTCGAGAAAATTTTTATTTCTATGATTTACATATGTGCATTTTAAGATGTTCTGAACGCCAAAAAATTAGATAACAACAACTTGAAAATCATGTCAGTGGGCAGATATGACAGTGAAGAAATTCTTAATTTGTCAGTGAAGACAGTAAACATATTTTTAACTGATATTTATATGTTTTATGAATCATTTTCATAGACATGTTAATTTGCTGAAGGCTAAAAGCTAGGTAGCCTAACTAAATGTATTAAATTAATTCACAATGTGCCCACATTCATTACTAATCTTATGCCCAATACAAGCTGAACAAAGTTGAGCTTTTTTATTTACTGAGAGCTACACATAGAATTATTACATTTACAATATGCACACAATTATTACTAATATTACTTTGTTAATATTTCTTGTTTGTTAATTAAATTATAAAATGACATTGCATAGGCCTATTTCAAATCAAAATGGCAAAATTAGACAAAAGTTTAATAATTTAGCTTAATATTTTTGTCATTTGTTTAACATTTCTGACTTCCAGAAGCATCTGTCAGATATGAAATGTTTAGTTTAGCTTCATATCTCTCACTTGACGTCGAGTCGCGCTGCTAAGATTCACGCTCAGCCTCAGCAGCTTCTGTGAACATAAAGCCCGCCTACTCTGATTTGATTGGTTTTCTCAAATATTTTGACATTGACGAGCCGTGACAGACCAATGAGAGCTCAGATCAACGCACACGCCTCTGCTTCTGACGTGCGCTCTGCTCGACGCTGCTGCGGATTGAAGAACACGCCGATTAACGCAGATTAAAAGACGGGACGAAGCCGAAGCCTCCCGCCAGTTTCATATGTTTGAAAGGTTAATCACAATTTTTTTTAGGGGGGCTGGACAGAAGTTTAGGGCCTAAAAAGGGCCTAGTGACGCCCATGCTGCCAGCTATGCATCAAAGTGTACGAAATTGTTTGGATCAATCTAACAAGCAAAGAGTCGTTAATTTGTGTTCCTGCTCTGATGTTAAATAAAACCTCCTAATGAGAATTGAGTTGAACCACTGAGCTAAAAAATGGCACAAAATAAATTAAAACAGGAAACAAACACATTCCAAGCATATTTACATTTCACTAAATTACGCATGTTTACCTCTAAAAGCAGTTGTTTCCACCGGTGTTTGTTGAGCGCGTGTCGTGCGGCGCGGCGGCTCACTTTACCCCGGCGCGGCTGATTAACGAGCAGCAGGTGAGTGTAACAGGCCAATGAACTTGTTGCCAACTCACCAGCGAGTTCATCCAAATCACACAAAGCACAGCAGGGATCGGTTTCAGATAAATTATTACACAGCCCACCCATTTGCTCATCTTCCAAAAGGTCTAAGAGGGTTTATAATGCATCAGCACAAAAATGTTAAATGATATTTAAGATGCCTGAGATTTTTTAAATGCTGTCTGGCTTCAGAGCTTCCATCAGGAGTTCACTGGCTCTCCTCATCTGATCTCGTGTCTACTGTATTTGAGATTTATTACAGTAAGTCTGAGGATGACGCCATGTCTAACTGTGTTTTGCTACTGTATGGAGCTTTTCAAGAACCGGAGAGCCGTCCAGATTGATGGTTAGAGTCCACATTTCAGACCTACAATTATGCTGGTTTAAACCACCTCCATAAAGTTCAAGTTTGTTGTTATATCCATGAAAATACAATAATGAAATACTGGTAATCTATCATGCTAAGTAGTGCAAATAACAGTGAAATTATACTAGAAAACAGAGTCTTGTTTCTGCCTTCACATCGAAACTGCTGCCAAAACAGCCCTGACCCGTCGAGGCATGGACTCCACACGCACCCGCCCATCCACGTGATGTAGAAGAACACGTGATCATCAGACCAGCACCTTCTTCCATTGCTCCGTGGTCCAGTTCTGATACTCACGTGCCACTGTTGGTGCTTTGGGCGGTGGACAGGGGTCAGCATGGGCACTGGTCAGCGGCTTTGCCGCCCCATACACAACAAACTGAGATGCTCTGTGTATTCTGACCCCTTTCTATCAGAGCCAGCATTAACTTCTTGAGCAGTTTGAGCTCCAGTAGCTCGTCTGTTTGATCGGACCACACGGGTCAGCCTTCGCTCCCCACGGGCATCAATGAGCCTCGGCCGCCCATGACCCTGTGGCCGGTTCTCCACTGGTCCTTCCTTGGAGCACTTATGATAGAGACTGACCACTGCAGACCGGGAACAATACTAATACTAATACTGTGTTTGGCCCCCTTTCGCCTTCAGAACTGCCTTAATTCTACGTGGCATTGATTCAACAAGGAGCTGAAAGCATTCTTTAGAAATGTTGGCCCATATTGATAGGATAGCATCTTGCAGTTGATGGAGATTTGTGGGATGCACATCCAGGGCACGAAGCTCCCGTTCCACCACATCCCAAAGATGCTCTATTGGGTTGAGATCTGGGGACTGTGGGGGCCATTTTAGTCCAGTGAACTCATTGTCATGTTCAAGAAACCAATTTGAAATGATTGGAGCTTTGTGACATGGGGCATTATCCTGCTGGAAGTAGCCATCAGAGGATGGGGACATGGTGGTCATAAAGGGATGGACATGGTCAGAAACAATGCTCAGGTAGGCCGTGGCATTTAAACCATGCCCAATTGGCACTAAGGGGCCTAAAGTGTGCCAAGAAAACATCCCCCACACCATTACACCACCACCACCAGCCTGCACAGTGGTAACAAGGCATGATGGATCCATGTTCTCATTCTGTTTACGCCAAATTCTGACTCTACCATCTGAATGTCTCAACAGAAATCCAGACTCATCAGACCAGGCAACATTTTTCCAGTCTTCAACTGTCCAATTTTGGTGAGCTGGTGCAAATTGTAGCCTCTTTTCCCTATTTGTAGTGGAGATGAGTGGTACCCGGTGGGGTCTTCTGCTGTTGTAGCCCATCCGCCTCAAGGTTGTGCGTGTTGTGGCTTCACAAATGCTTTGCTGCATACCTCGGTTGTAACGAGAGGTTATTTCAGTCAAAGTTGCTCTTCTATCAGCTTGAATCAGTCGGCCCATTCTCCTCTGACCTCTAGCATCAACAAGGCATTTTGCTCAAAATTGCTTAAATCCCCTTTCTTTCCCATTCTGACATTCAGTTTGGAGTTCAGGAGATTGTCTTGACCAGGACCACACCCCTAAATGCATTGAAGCAACTGCCATGTGATTGGTTGATTAGATAATTGCATTAATGAGAAATTGAACAGGTGTTCCTAACAATCCTTTAGGTGAGTGTATATATATATATATATATGTGTATGTATGTATGTATGTATGTATGTATGTATGTATGTATGTAGAGAGAGAGAGAGAGAGAGAGAGAGAGAGAGAGAGAGAGAGAGAGAGAGAGAGAGAGAGAGAGAGAGAGATGTATTATTTTTACTTTTTGTGTAGTATAATGAAATATGTTGAATTTCAGTGCTTTGAAATAAAATAATTTTTTGTGTGTAGGATTCCATGTAGTAATTCAATCAAATGAGAGGTTTGGTTAAAGGTTTGGCTGGTTTTGATGACCTTGAGTCTTTTGAATGAAGGCACTGCTGAGAGAGGTAGGTCGTGTTCTGGTTTGAAGGTTGTGTCTGGACGCAGTAGTTTGAATGTTTCAACACCATGTCCAGATGATAAAGGGTCTGTTGCTGGATTGTGCGGGTGGTCTCTGATGATCACACACTTCTCAGACGGCGATCTCAGCTAGTAACTAGTTAGTTTTCACCGCCCGCTGTAGGGCTTTGCGGTCAGTCGCTACACCGCGCTGTGATGCAGCCTGTTGAGTGCCTCCATAGGGAGTCTGTTCAAATGAATAAGGTTCAGAGGAAATGTCATAATCCCCTTCAATCATCTTAGTGAGTATAGGAGCTGGTGCGCTTTTTAGAATCACACCAGGGCTTCTCTGTGAGATGAATGCAAATCATTTTGAAGGTACGGATCCCTTTCATGTATATGCTGATAAGCGGTAACCTAGCACAGTGGTCTTTATTTTTCTCTGAAATAGTGGTATTAAAAAATTCATGCGGATTTGTTTGTTATTCAGATGGTACAGGGCTGTGTGTATTGCAATGAAGAAGCATCATCTGTGGGTCCAGTACTTTGTCTGAAATACTGACCTTCACCCTTAAACGCACCCCTTGGGTCTTTATCAACCCGGGATGTCGTTCACTACCCTCCATCACTCATTTTTAAAGACATCAACCTGATTATTCCACAATATATTCATTAGAGATTGACCGAATGTTTTTGCAGATTAATCAACACCAATAACCGATTGCTGGAACAAGCTGGATTTTTGGATTGATCAGTTTAGTCGGCACTGATAATCGATTGCTGGAACAATCGATTAATCGGCTTAACTGATCAATCCAAAATACATGCTGATAGTTTTCGATTGTGATCAATTTTCGTCGATTAATTGGCACCAATAATTGATTGTTCTACCAATCGATTATCAGTGCCAATTAATCGAGTAAGTTAATGAATCCAAAATCCATGCCGATTAATCGGTTTTGATAACTTGTTGTTCTAGCAATTATCTGTGCCGATTAATCGACAAAACGATCAATCCAAAATCAATATTGATAGTTTTTGCCTATTAATCAGCATTGGTAACCAATTGCTGGAACAATCCATTTTGGATTGATTGGTTTGGCCGATTAATCGCCGCATCGGCCTCGTGTCTCACGGAGGAGTGATGGGAGCATAAAGGAGGAGCGACGACAGTGAAGGACAGGAGAGGACCAGGCCTGGATTTTAAGTTGTGTTTAGTTTATGTTTGTTTATGTATGTGTGCAGCAGTCGACCGTGCCACTTTTACTTTCATTTTGTGTTCATTTATTTTGATTAAAGTTGTTTAATGTTCGCCGGTTCCCGCCTCCTTCTTCCCATACAAACAAACTACTTTACAATCGGTATGGGTCATTCCAAGTCTAGGATCGGTCAGAGCCTCTGAAACCCTTCCGTTGAAACTGCATTGATTTGGACCTTCAACCGTTGGTCCCCATTGAAGTCCATTATGTGCAGAAAAATCCTGAAATGTTTTCCTCAAAAAAAACTTTATTTCTTTTCCACTGAAGACAGACAGACATGGACATCTTGGATGAGATGGGGGTGAGGAAACGATCAGGAAATGTTCATTTTAAAGTGGACTAATCCTTTAAGCATGAGTTGATGCCACATTTTTTCTAGTGTTTATATCTTCAGCTCTAATTTTAATGATATTTACAATCCATGACCGGAAAATGAACTGGATGCTTTATTATTTTGCTTTATTTATCAACTCTTTAGGAACGTTATTAATATCACGCTGGATGTGGTTTCTGATTAAAACATCTGAACATGCTCGACTTCAGGCTATAATTGTGAAGGGACTTGTAGACTCGCTCTGCTTGATTCAATTCTTAATCAATATATTCAGATACTCTTATACCGAGATGATTGCTTGCAGAAATTCCCATTTGGCTGCTATAAACAGCAGCTACAATATAGGGGACCTATGATGCTTTTTTACATCTTTTCTTACGTCTTTAGTGTGTAATGTTGCTGTTGTTCTTCTCTCTCTCTCAGTGTCAGTGTTCCTGAACTCCTGAAACGCCTCCATTGTAGTCTTGAGTTTTCCTCCGGGAATCAACACATCACAATATTCCTCATTATAATAATTCATACGCAGAATAAAGGGGCGGAGCCTGGTTGAGTTAGTTAGTCGTGTGTTGAAACTGCCTGTTGTGGTAAGTGGCGGGACATTTCCCAAACGCCAATCACAACACACAGCTCCAGCCAGACCAATCAGAACACAGTGTGCTTTTCAGAAGGAGGGGCTTCATAGAGACAGAGCGTTACTGACAGACTGGGAAGAGAGGAGCCGCAACAATGGAGAATATGAGGAAATAATCAACATTCAACCTTCCCTTTAAGCCTGGAGGATTTAGTACATATTTCAAGCGCTATATTTCATCAATTGCACATCTAACACACAAAATGAAAGAACACACTCCCAAAGCACATACTGTACATGTTCTGCAAAACATTTCCGATGGGATTTGCATGGCCAGATTCATTACACTGTGGCAGATGATGAAAACATGTTGAGCGCTGGAAAATACAACATGATTTAGTCTAAAATGGCCAGAAATTGTTTAAAAAATATCTTTAATATACTTTCTGACTGTACTTTTATAGTGTAAAGGATAGTAAGAGTTCACTTGTATTTTTTAAAAGGTTATTTCTTCTTTTATACACAGTATATGAAGTAATATGTTAGCTGTAATGGTTCCACTTTTGACTTATAGATACAGTGCAGGATATTTTATAATAGGAAACATGTGACAGCTTATTTCCTCTCTCTTTCTCTCACGCCTCAGGCCTCGCTTAGGAAAAGTCAGGCTATTTTGGTGGAGAAAAGATTGTCTGGTTGGGAAAATGGCTATGTTTAGATAAATATTAGAGAGGGGGAAAAGCAACGAAAGAAAATTAATTTTTAATTGATTACATTCCTTGTGGATTAACAAAATAATTCCGACAGCAACCTCCCCTTTCCATGAAATGTCACAACGCTGGAACAATTATAGAGCCTCACATTCCCAGACTCAAATGAATCCGAAAGCTATTTCTCGTGAAATTACCTGAGGCCCGGTTCCTGAGGAGGGCATTCCCTCCAGACGGGTCTGATATGAACAATAACACAGTATATTGTCGTTTAATAGCGTAAAAGCAAACGTTTAAACATGAGTGGCACTTGATTCCACTCTTTCAAATGATATGGTTGTTCACAAGGTGGGAGACAGAGGAGATGTTTCATAAACAAGGATGAACTGGGTCCACAAAGGGACTTCTCATTTCAGAACTAATAATGCGTCTCTTCTTTTTCAATGCTGCACCGGAGCATCCGATATTCCTCTATTCACACAGCTGGAAGCAGGAATGATATGCATCTTCGATTGCAAAATCTGACGTGAACACAAGATTCTGGAGCTTATGCAACAGACTGAACAAGACGTTACAGAGCAGGAACAGCCAGTTATGATTGAGTACCAGACTAAACCTCATAAGGACGTTTCATTAGCGCTCATTCTGGCCAAGACCCGCTGCGTTTACAACAAACGCGAATAGAGCGTCAAATTCGCGTCTACCACGTCTAGTTGGACGCTTGAACATTTATTTTGAATCCATTCTATATTGTACAAATCGAGCGTTTGAAGCGAAATAGACACTCCAGGAGAAATATGTCACAAAACATCACTCTGCCTCTTTTCATTTTCATTAAAAATATATTTTAAACATTAATAGCCACACAAATGTGGTCCAGGCAACTCCTACATTATCTTCACTGCATGTGTATTTAAATATCCTAAAAAATAAAGTTATGAAACTTCTCTTTGCCCTCAGTCAAAACGATTTGGCAGACAACACATGATGATTCATGAGAGCAAAGATCGGCCGTTAGATCAGCACAAGACGAACCACTACAGGACATCAGAGCCAGCGGCAGACGACAGAAGGACTGGCCGAGGAGAGGCTGCTCTCGCCGGGGTTAATGAGCGCTGAGCGCCCGGTGATCGCCTGGATCTCACAACTCCAAAAACACAAGATTATTTATTTTAAACAGGCGCTCTCTTTATAAATAAACCACAGATTTGAGCTTTAAACAACTACATTCTCATCTGAAAAAGTCTTAAAACTACATTTTGTAACATTTTAGACACCAAAGTTCAAATTTTTCAACTCGGGCGTCAGACGCGAATTCGCTTCAAACGCGTGAATGCACAAAAAGCACCATTCACGCAAGACGCTCAATTTGCGTCAAATTTGCATCACTCGCGCAAATTAGGGGGAATCGCGTCGCGCGAAACGCGTCTAACGCGCCAGAGGACCTCCAGACGCACGCCTTTCCATTGACTTAACATTGAAATCACTCGCTCCTGACGCTCTATTCGCGTTTGGTGTGAATGCAGCATTACGCCGCATTCACACGGGGCGTCAGCGTCAACTCTTGACGGAGGGCGTGGCTGAAGCTTGGTGCAACAGCCAATCACATTACTTGTCACTTGGACCACAACACAGCACAAAAAAGTGCCTTTTTTGACAGCCAGTCTGTGAGACAAAATGGATGCCGATATGGTTGTAGGTGCGAATGCGATTGCCCGTGTAGTTGTTATCAATGCACTGCAAAGGCTCAGGCGACGTGGTGCTCGAAGCTGTTGGGTGCATTCAATTCTGGAGAAGAGCAGACAGCGCAGAGAATATCACGTACTGGTCCGGGAGCTAGGATATATACTAGGATGTATACAACGATTGGTCGTAAAGGACCAGGTGATTACCCACCACAATTATCAGTTTCTGATCGTTCTTCGTTCTTCATTCACCGGTATTTTAAATGAACATAATTGGCTAGCGTCTGCTCTCGGATATTTGCATAGGGCGATCTGATTGGATGACGCCTGCGCTTGAAAAGTTGAGAAATCTTCAATTTTGCCGCTTGCAACGCGAGTGAAGTGACACAACAGAACCCACAATTCAGTTCGACAACGCATGACGTCACCCATTCAAAGTAAATGAGAAGCGTTCTCTGACGCCGTGTGTGAATGCGGCGTTAACCCTTAAACACATACCTCGGGTCTTTAGTGACCCGGGACGTCACTCACTATCCTCCTCCTCATTCACTTTTTAAATTTAGGCATCAACCTTCTTAGTATCCCTCAATCGATTCATTATAAACAATATAACAAGAAAACAAATGATATAAGAATGCCTGTTTTGCCATTCACCCCGCGGTGTGTGCGGATAGAAACGGCTCAAAACTCTAAGGTAATAAAAACATAACACTTCATTATGTAAGGTCTTCATACACCACTGAAAACATAGTTATGTATATTATATTGCATTTCTGTCAATATATCCTCATAAATACTCAACCCATTCTCACTCACAAATTTGAAGCACACTCTAAAAAAAAAAAAGGTTCTATATGGCACCAAAATGGTTCTTGGCTCGTAATCATAGAGGAACCTTTTTTAGTGCTATATAGCACCAATTTTGGTGCTTCAGAGGTTCTTCACCTGTTCTTTGACTAAGGTGCTATATAGCACCGCTACCATATACAGAACATGTTAAGATATGGTGCTATATAGCACCAAAAGTGGTTCCCCTATGATTACGACGAAAAACCATTTTTGGTGCCATATAGAACCTTTTTTTTTTTAGAGTGTATGGTCAAGAGCCTTTCGCGTCACATTAAAGTCGCTAAACGCACCCCTAGGTGTCACTACACTCAAAAAAAAAAGGTTCTATATGGCACCAAAAATGGTTCTTGGCTCGTAATCATAGGGGAACCTTTTAAAGTGCTATATAGAACCAATTTTGGTGCTTCAGTGGTTCTTCAGCGGTTCTTCAGAGGTTCTTGACCGGTTCTTTGACTAAGGTGCTATATAGCACCGCTAACTATGGTGCTATATAGCACCGCTACCATATACAGAACATGCTAAGATATGGTGCTATATAGCACCAAAAATGGTTCCCCTATGATTACGACGAAGAACCATTTTTGGTGCCATATAGAACCTTTTTTTTTTAAAGTGTATATCAACACACAGTTGCTCCATATTTCAGTCGTTTGCTCAATACATCAGATAAAGACGTGTTTAATTCTTTGCATTTGTAAAAGCAGACACGATTTTATGAATATTTATAGGCAACTTTTATACTTTGGAGCAACTAGCCCAACTCCTACCTAAACCTACACACTTCTAAACCATATAAAACACATAACAGGCAAATAAACGCACAGTCACATGTATTTATTCTGACCGAAACAGTATAAAAGTATTAACTCATGTTGCATTCCAAGTCTACTGAAGTCACATGATATCTTCATGTGAAGAACAGAGTTGATCTTAATGTTTTAATTCCTGGAATGATGATCCGGTCGCTCCGTGAACACACACACACACACACACAGTCATATCTCATTCAAATGATACACACGACTCTTTAGCATGACGCGATCGGTCACGAGACACACGAGAGCCAATGACATTTCACTATGAATTCTGATGTAACTTCTCTTCGGACAGCAATTTTTGAAGTTTGAATGTGATCATGATCTTCGGTAGCCTAGAAATCTAGACGCGCCCTAGCGACAGCAAATCTAATTTGCCGTGAGTGTAGTCTAGCAACCCTCGGTAGACCTGCGAGCTGGAAAACCCAAACTCTGGCCAGGCCAATCACATCGTGTATAGAGTCGGAGGGCGGTTCCGCGTGCTACTCGTAAACAAAGAATCTGACGAACAGCGGTCTTTTGAATCGGCTTTGGCCGTGACTCTGGAAGACTTGGAGTTAACCCTTTAGGCGCCAGAGGTTTTTTCCTAAAACGTTCGATTTTGACATCTTAATTTGAAAAGGCTATTTCTTAAAAGTGATAAAAGATAGAGACTTTCTGTAAATTAGAGAAATATTAAGGATGACCCAAAGTTTATGTAGGGATTACATTTTCCCATCTAATTTGTATATTATGACGTCATATGGTGGTGGCCATCGTGGATTATAGAATTTTCATGAAAGGTCACATGTTTAAATGATAAAATGCAGCACTTCTTTGCCCCCAAAATGTCCCTCACCTTCTGTATGCTATACTGCACAATACTGAATGCTCAGGTAAATAGTAAATAGTAAACAAACTGAGTAAATCATTACTAATAAATGGTAGAAACAAACCGAATGCATGTAACGGTTGGCCTTTTGCTGTAGGATTTTCCATTTACTACATACAGTAGGCACTCTGATTCCATGTATGGGGCACATGTATATTATTCATATGACACAGAAACACAAGTAGACAAGACCTGTTTAGTTCAAAAGCCCTCTCGCCACGGCAAGGCAGAGTTCATGAGTGAGATAACAAGACAAGACGAGAGACAGATATGCGCCGAGTGTGCACGGTTTGGACTACTGTCATTGTCATTGCGACTCCCCACCCTGCCTCCACGTTGCCCCCTAACTGTCCTATGAATACTTCGACCTCGTCTAACATACCCAGCGGCATTAGACAAAGTCTCCACCACAATACTGTCGCCGCGATTGCGGGGAGGCACACGGTCAGAAGACAAAGCTTCATGGCTAGCACGGTATCTCCAGCCTCGTTCCCCACAACACTAACACGCCTGCTAACTTCACGAGGAACACTCCGACCCGAGTAAACATTGTTTCCACCACTGACATTGGGCAAAGGACCCTCTACATTGGGCAAAGGATTCACCGTTTGTGCTTGGTGTAGGGCTATACTTTCACTTTCAGATTCATCGTCATCTTCTGAAGGCATATATTCCCCTTCAGAATTAGTGTATGTGAATAGAAGACCCAACACTTCATTGTGGGTAAGCTTTATTGATGCCATTAGAAAATAATAATAATCTAATGCAAATACTCGCTGACAATATTGCTCTGATAAAATGGCTCACTCGCACACTAGCTCCGCGTTTGTTCACATTGATTCAATGCGCTCTTGCTCGAAGATTTTGTATAGAAGCATGACGCTTTTTTGAGTCGGGGATGAAGTATGACATGTCTGCCATCTAGTGGAGGGGAGGTCGAACGAAATTTCACACCCTATTTGACAAAATCGGCCGTTTTCATTCAGTGCCGCATCTTGTCGAGTAAACTCAACCGTGGCGCCTAGAGGGTTAAGCTTTTCTTTGAGAAAAGAACAAAGAACGGCACTGAAGTCATTCTTAAGAAAAGAAGATGTGTTTGGAGTTTTTCCGGCCGGATACGGCGGAAGTCTATCGCTCCGCTTCACCTTATTCGTTGCTCTGGTTGGTTGTAGCGCTATCGAATTGCGTGCAGAGGCAATTTAAAAGACAACCGTTTATCCCGCCCCTCGGATTGAGCCCTGCAATGGTGTGTTCCCAGACCCAACGTCTTGATGTGGGTCTGGCTTGTCAGGCTAGATCTTCGGCCGATCGAGATGCTGATCGCTTTTGGGGATTTTCTTCACACAAATCAATCGTTTGGCGTCGGAACACTTGGAATACTTTTTGAATAAATTGTGCATACAGTCGCATCTGCCTGATATATCCTGTGTTTTATATCATATAATACACACCAAGGTTATTTTTCGTAAACGAAAACTGAAACTAAGACCAAAACTATTGCTCAAAAAACATTTTCGTAAACTGAAATAAAATGTAAAAATCATAATAAATGAAAAACTAAAACTAAACGAAACTAACAACTCTTACTGAAAAACTAACTGAAATAAAATAATAATTAGCTAAAATAAATATTTGTTTTCATAATAAGCTCTCTTTACTGTGGCGGAAAATCTACTGTGCGCTAAGAGTGAACTGAGGAGATCATTTACTACTAATAATATTATTATCATTCTGGAGACATTTCTCCACAAAGTAGGGGATACCAGGACACACACACACACACACACACACACACACACACGCTTCATTATTTAATCACACGGTCTTCACAACAGTTTGTGTTGGCTGTAGTCAGATGACTTTAGTTGTGGTCACACTGCTAGCCTACATTGTACTACTGAAGAAATATTATTATTGTTTAAGAATATTTCATCTTCAATATGAATGAGTTTGTCTGGAATTTATCATTTTTACTTTGCATTTATCATTTATATTTTTACATTGCATTTATTTGGTTCTTCGTTCAATCTCGGACCATTGTCTTATATGTCATAGTTTGACTCGAGCTTTTCTGCTTAAAGGTGAAGACCCAACTTTATGCATGTTTTGTAAGATTCCTCTCTCCGTTAAACATTTTGTTGGACTGTCCTGGGTTAAAACAAGAATGCTCTTTTATCAAGTTATTGATAAAGGTTTTGGATTTTTTTTTTAAATCTTGTATAATATGACTTGTGTTTGTTTGCTCGGTTTTACTGTATTTATATGATATTTGTATTTTTGTAATTTAATTTTTGCCATGAAAATAGCCTTAAGGCCCGGGTATACTTCGGCCGTCCGCGTTCGTGCACCGCCCGCATGACGTAATTTTCGTCATTCGGAAGGCGTGCGGCCGGCCGCACACCCCGTCCGCGCGCAGCCCAAATTTCGAGACCGCGGGGATGGTCCGCGTGCAACAGCGCATGCGCCAGCAGTACAGAAGAGTCCACTAGGTGGCAATACGCACAGTATTGAGCACAGTGTTCAGCCGTCGAAGAAGAGTGTGCAAAGACCGGTTTAAAAACAACACGCTTTAAAAAAGAGAGAAAAACACGACAATGGACGGCGAACTCCAAAACGAGTAAACTTAGAAGCATATCTTTCTCCATCGTTTATGATTCTTCAGTATTTCTTCCAAACTTCTTGCAATGGTGGATGCACTACAGTTCTTCTCCGATCATGGCCAGCGAATGTCCCGTTGATAACAGGACTCAGTGCTGCCCCCCAATGTCTGGTAGAGGATAGGGAAAAAATGTACTGCGCATGCGTCGAACGCGATCATCCGCGCGCATCCGTTGTGTAGTATACTTTGAAAGACGCGCGGACAGGGCTGCGCGCGTGACGCGTCCGGGCGCGGTAAGTGAAGTATACCCGGGCCTTTAGATGCTGACATGGCATTAAATAAAACAATCTGTATTCCATTTTTTTTTTATTATTAAAGGGTAACTTCAGTGATTTAGCATTAAGCTTTGTATCAGTAGAAACCAGGTAGTATATTCAAATTATGGTACTTTCCCCACTCATGTTCCCCTGAGACGAGAGAATTATGCATTTTATTTCTGGAAAAAAATGACGATATTTGCGTCATCAGAGGATTTTTTGGCCAGAGGCTAGAGACTACAGCCATTAGTAGGAGCTGTTCTGCATGTTATCAACCCGCCCGCCGTGAAAACGATAATAAAATAAAAACTAATTTAAAAATGCAAAACTATAATAACCTTGATACACACATGGGTAGGTTTAGGGATGGGGTTGGGTTACATGTTCAAACATGTCTAAATAGTGTAAATAAAATGATGCTGGCTGATTAAATTGAGAATCGCACTCCAACATGTCATAATAGCAAAATCATAACCCAATATATACATTTTATCGTGACGATAACGCCCATGGCCAACACGTATGTGTATGACGCCAAAGGTTTCCCATTGAAGTCAGCGGCGAAAAATGACGCCTAGGGGTGCCTTTAAAGCTACACTGTGTGATATTTTCCCCCATCTAGCGGTGAAAAGGTATATGACCATCCAGTAAATATTAGTTTCTGTTCCTCCCAATTCGGATTTCGTTTTAACTCCTACGGTGGCCGATTTAGTCCAAGATTAACATGGCTTCCAGTTCGACCTCGTCCATTAGTGTTCCTTCAAGTGATGAGGTTACTTTAGAAAACTATTATAATTTGCAGTTATTTAATTTGTCAGTTAACATGTAGGTTATGACATCTATGTAAAATGAATGTAAAATGAATAATAGTTTTACGTTTTCGTAATTTATTTACCATTTCATTGCGAACATCAGCTATCAGGTTCCCAGACGAATGCAAGCTAATCTTAGTAAAGTAACTTTTATCAGTGCTATCGTTATTCTGTATATTGTACGACATCACTAGCGCAAGGCAAAGTTTACATTGTAGGCTATATAATTTTCTCCATGAGCAGAGATCAGTTGATGTGACGGAGCTGCGAGCCATCGAGTGTTAAAACGTGAAAGGCGAAGCTTGAATTTACAGGTATGTCCCTCTTTGGCTAATGTACTTTCAAGATGGAGGGGCAACATGGCAACCCCCATTCGAACCCCTTACCCGTGTGTATTTTCAATGGCATATTATAAACTTACGAGAATACTTTATTACTTGAAAGAAGTAAATATACATGAATGAGCACATATATTAAGTGTTTTTAGCTAAGAATAAACTAAAAAAGTTACACAGTGCAGCTTTAACATCTTCATTGTGACGCGGAAGACACTTGACCATGCTTCAGATTTTGACGCCTTGGGAGTGAGAACGACGGGTTGAAATACTACACACTGCACCTTTAAACAAAATGTATCCAAGTTGGATTTACTTAAAAAGTGTGTTGCAAAAGTGTTACATGTATATTTTAAGTAAATTCATCATCTTTTTTTTAGTGAACTAAGTGCTTCAAAAATCAAAAATGTGATACAAAGAAAGGACTATACACATTTAAGTCTTACAATCTTTAAAGGTGTAGTTTACTGCAAACAAAAAAAAAGTGTATTTGTCTTGCTTTTCATTAAAAATATCTACAAATTCTTAAACCGAGATACATTTACTTGAGAAGCAAAATTATTTATATATTTTTTAAAAATCATGAAAATGAAAACAAGAAAAAATATGTCAATAATCTTCATTCAAAGGGAAAAATGTAAATCTTTTACTCACCTTCATGAGGAGCTCAGAAGACATTTGTAAGAATGATTCAGTGTTTTTGTCCATACAATGAAAGTCAATGGCATCTAATGTTGTTTGGACCCCATTATGAAAAAGATCTTCCTTTGTTTCTGCAGGAGAAAGATAAACGACATGAGGGTGAATAAACGACGGCTGGATTTCGAGTAACACTTTAAAGTAAGGTTCCATTTGTTTCCATGGTTACTCATTTGTTAATTGATTAATCCCACCTGTTCCTTGTTTTCTCCTTCACTGTGGCCCCGTCCACACGGAGACTATAAAAATTGTATCGTATCAGCATTTCGTCCTCATGAATCCAATATTTTTTGAAACCGGGTCCCAGAGTGGATGAATCTGAAACCGACACCCTTGCGTTTTCGTGTGTACAGACAATCCATATATATTTTGTGAAACGGTAAAGACTTTAAAGGGATACAACTACGGCACTGGGCATGCGCACATCAATACTGCGCCATTTAATTACTGTCATTGCATTGGTGTAAGGGTTAGAGTAGGTGTAGGCGTTAATAAAACACAATCTGGTAAGTAGCACATTTATTTATTGTTATTTTATTGTGAGATACAGCGCCACACACTGGTCTGGCATGTGTATATGCAGATATTTCTTGAAACGAGGAAAAAAAAAAAGATTGGATAGGGAAAGCTCTGACTTTGTGTGGACGGGGCCTGTGTCTGTGTATTTATAACCCTCATTTCCAGTCTTTTTTTTTTTTTTTTGTCTGTTCTCGTCATCGTATAGTGGGTGCATTGCTCGTCTTCTCTCGTTATTTTGATTATTTTGTGACTGCTGCACATTTATTCAATAGACTCAACCATTGCTGCAACCAACTGTGACACAATTTGTATCTGTAAATATTATTTAAAGGTGAACAGTTGTATTTGTATTAACTAACATTAACAAAGACAAAGTATACTGATGTATTACTCATTATTAGTTAATGCATTAAACAATGTTGACTAATGGGAAACTCCGTTCTCAGTTCCTGATACTAGAGAGCCTAAATATACTTAAAGAATGAACGTTAGCTTTTATAATGTAACCACAGTTTTGCAAAAACGCAGACAAATGCAGCATTAAGTGCAATTGTTTTTATCTGAGAGGATTTGGAGAGAGATTCAGATGTGACCAGCGCTCCACAGATGTGCTTTATGTAACCGAGTGTGTGATGAGAAGATTTACTGTGAAACCCACTTCACCTTAGAATAAAAAGATTTTTCTCATTCCATTAATGTCTCGTGTATTGAGAGCAGTTCTCTTACACACACACACACACACACACACACACACACACACACACACACACACACACACACACACACACACACACACACACACACACACACACACACACACACACACACACACACACACACACACACTCTCTGGGAACATCAGATACTTATTTTACATCTTGGTAAAAAGGGGCATTATAGGACTCCTCATATATTAAATGACTGTCTTGTGGACAGAACAGAGGGGCCATTTTGTTAGCAGTTCAAGGCCCTTTAAATATTCATTCATAAACTCCTGGAGCACATCACACAGTCAGACCACAGAAAAAGCACAGAGCAAACAAGAGCATATGCACTCAGAAATGTCTAAATATTTATGCTCTAAACATACCATCATACTACTCGGTTCATGAGCTACAATATGCATTCTAACAATATTTACATATTTATTTTTAGAAATGCAGTAACTGATATGATGTGTTGTAATTATACAGTATTTTTTTTAATGATTGAGCATCAGATCCTCATATGAGAATGATTGAAGGGTCATGTGACACTGAAGACTGGAGTAATGATGATAAATTCAGCTTTGATCACAGGAATAAATCACACTTTACACATAGAAGATCTGCCAATCAGTGTGCGGTGCTCTGAAGGGCCTGCAGTCCTGCTGTCTGTGTCCGTATATCACTTCTTCAGATCACACTTTCATTCTGCTAAAGCTGACCAGTGACATTAGTAACTTCAAGAAGCAGGAAGAGTTGATCCATGCAGTTCAATGGGATTGTATTTAAAACTCTAGGGTCCCCGACTCAATTTTAAAGAGCCCTTTATGCCACAAAGATTCAATATAAGGAGACATTTCTTAACCCTTATCCTTCCCTCGGGTCATTTTGACCCAAAACTCTTTCTTTTTTTAAATGTAAAAAATTGAGTGTTCATCGGTGTGGTCCAAGACCCTATGATTTTTGTCGCACTTGAACCACGAATACACACGAAAAAAGAATTGACTGGATTCAAGGAGTTTTGTGTAGTAACAAAACAAAAGTGACAAATCCTTCAGTCACTGGTCAGTTTGACCCCCTTAGGAATGAATGCAATGCAAGGATTTCTTTAGTTCAGGGGGTCTCCAGAAAATTTCAGAGAATAAAAAGACAAAGCAAAAATGGATAAAGTCTTTCATTTCTAAATGTTTCTCTCATTTCTTTCTGTATACATAGGCTACTTTCCAGAATTGTATATGTTTGCTTTGTATCTTTCTAGTGAGTCCCTTTATCTTGCTCACTGGGGTAGTAAAGCAGTATTCTTAACGCAGTGCGTACGTTGCTTACATACATTTATTGGGAAAGTTGCTTATACAAAATCATTTTCTTCTTCAGGGCCGGCCCAAGCCCTTATGGGGCCCTAAGCAGAATTGTATTTGGGGGCCCCTCTGTGCCACCAATACGATTGACTATTGTCAAATCTTGATAATTCACACACCCAGTATCAATGTTAGAAGTTGTCGCTGTGTTGCTTACATCATGTCTGCCTGTCATGTTTTTACCCTTACACAGTTTTTAATTGTGACAGTAGCAAACCCACAAGAGTGGTCAGATGTTAATATTCAAAGCCTTACAGTACTACAGTTCAGACTGGGATATGTAATCATGCTAGTAAAACTAAATGTGATCTGGTGATAAAGGAGTGCCGCTTTAAATGGTGTTTCCGCTTTAAATAATGTTTGCGCTCTCACTTTGAAGAGTGCCGTTGCGGCAGCGCGTGCACTTCAGATGATCAATGCAATCTGTCACAGTTCATCACAAGAAAGCGTGTCAAAATGACCACTCAAACTGTAAATGTTTAGCTCATCCAAGAATTTTAATTCTGCATTTACTCCCTCTCATGTTGTTTTCGTGCCTTACGCAATCATTTGAACGTCCGTGTTTGTTTACTACAGTCCGTCTTTACTAAATCCATCCGATTTTCTCGCACTTTGGACTGCAGTGCTGTCAGAATCAATCCGTGCATATATTAGAAAACTTAACATTTTGCAGTTTATTTAGTAATTGTTTAAGGCCATTTTGCGATTTCAATAAACATAAAATAACATACAGCAAAAAGTCATTTAATGTGCTCTTGGGGGCCCCCTGGTGGCCAAGTGGCCCTAAGCAGCCGCTTAGTTCGCTTATGCCTTGGGCCGGCTCTGTTCGGCTTTATACATACAACATATAGCCAATTTATTACGTTTGGAAACAATATTTTGTATTTATAATGTCACACAATTTATCTAACAGTTTAAATGTTTTTTCATTAAAATAGATGGAATTTAGGATGGGGGTCCCTCATAAAAGATTCATCGTATTTGGGGGTCCCTGGCATCATACATTTTGAAAACCCCTGCTTTAGTACACATAGGAAAAACATTAAAATGCTCAAAATACAAACTAAAAATGCTAAACCTTTACCAGTAAATGATTTTATAATGTCAACATGTGCATCTGAATCGAACGGCTCCTCCCGCAGTTTCTCTTGAAGCCGATGCAGAAGAGACTTAAACTGCAGTTCATGGACTGGCCACTAGAGACAGACTCCAGAAGGAGCAGAATCTCATTGAGCTCGTGTTAAAATGGCCAACTTTACAGCAGAAGAACACATGTTTACAGTCTGGGACAGATTGTGCTTTTGGTCTGTACGGCTGATGTTGCCCTTCATGACGACTGTGAGGGGGTGAATTTATTTATAACTCATTCGTTTACATTATATGAAGCCTTAAAGTTCTGCATAATTAAGGGCGTGGCCACTTCGAGTGACAGGTGGATTACCGTTTGTCTGCTGTCTGTTAGTCATCACCTCGGCTCCGCCCACGTCCCGCCTCTTTGCCCATTTTCTGTTATCCGGGAGTGACATGCCGCC
Source organism: Romanogobio albipinnatus (assembly GCA_023566225.1). Classification (NCBI taxonomy): domain Eukaryota; kingdom Metazoa; phylum Chordata; class Actinopteri; order Cypriniformes; family Gobionidae; genus Romanogobio; species Romanogobio albipinnatus. Next base: position 2,927,213 of record CM042261.1, on the reverse strand, counting down.
AAGATGGCAACGGCCGGCTCAAAACGTCCATATTTTTTTTACAGTCTGATCTGAATGCATATTGAAGAGATACTGTCTTTAGGACCCAACGGAGCAGCTCATCCACTCCATATAGAGCTATAAGGCCATCGAGTGGCAAGAGTCATGAAATATAATATTATTCATATTATTTTTCCAATGTGAAATATTCTGAGCTGAATTAAAAGGGTTATGCATGAAATTGTGAGTTGAAGAATGTGCTTAAAATACTATTTATTTATTATTCATTGATAAAATCTAGTAATTTATAGGTAAATAAAATAAAAAATAACACAAAATCTCAAAAAAAAATGCATTAAAAATAGAAAAAAATATTATCAATTTCTGGACAAGACAAATGTTGTAATTGTATGGCTTCGGCTCATTTTGACCCGCGAGGGAAGGATGAGGGTTAAATTAGTGAATATTCTTCTTTAATGTGTTATTTAGTTTTGTTTTACTGATAAAACATGTAATGAGCTGTTCAATTCATAAAATATAAAATTAATCAATAAACTCTAAATCCATAAAATGATCCCATGATGCAAAGGTTCTATATGTGACTCGAACCCTTAAGTTGAAGCATTAAAACTAGATAAAGACCTACAAAACTGGAGAGAAATACATTACACTTAAATAGCAATATTTAAAAAACTATGACAAAAGCACATAAAGAAATGACTAAAATCAACATGAAAAATATAAAAATAAAAGTTAACTCAAAAATATGAATCCAACTAAAGTACAAATAACACTCGAACAGCTTTTCTAATAAGAACTATTTCAATTGCAGTCCGTTTCTGATTTTGAATATACAATATGAACTATTTTATTGTACTTTTATGCTGTTTCTTTGTCATTTTTGTCCTTTTGCGTGGAAAACCATTTGTGTGTCTTACAGAAGGGACAAAATTCAAAACATAAAACTGGTAAAAACACAATATTCCTCATTATAATAATTCATGCGCAGAATAAAGGGGCGTGGCCTGGTTGAGTTCGTTAGTCGTGTGTTGAAACTGCCGGGTATGGTAAGGGGCGGGACATTTCCCTAACACCAATCACAACACACTGCTCCAGCCGACCAATCAGAACGCAGTGTGCTTTTCAGAAGGCGGGGCTTCATAGAGACAGACTGGAAAGAGAGGAGCCGCAACAGTGGAGGAAATGAGGAAATAATCAACATATAGAACCCCAAAACATCATCAAGACGTTGCTGCATCACCAAGGCATTAATGTTTGTTAAATTTGACTTATTGTGTATTTGTGCCTTTAGCTGTCTGGGATATTTTTACCGCTAATAATGCTTTTAATAGAGCTCTGCGGCTGATGTTAGTGATGGTACAGGTAGAGTTATAACAGGGCCTTAAGGTCAGATGGGAACTGCTCACAGCCTCTTATTTCACACCTCCAAATTGTTGAAGAAGCGTGTGAGAGAGTCTGTCAGCTCGGTAACCTGTGCGAATCCTTCTCCCACACAAGTGCACGGGCTAAAAGGGAAAACTAATGGGTTGGAGGCAGGGTGTAATTTTAGCATTTGGATTCAGTGATGTGGATGAGCCTGGCCGATCAACAACCAACAAACCCCTGAACACAAACACCGGACTTTCAGCCTGTCTACACCTTTCGTCTTTTTGGCATGGAGCGCCCCGGTTAATAGACTTTGGCATGACAGATTTATGCTTTTAATTAGTGGGACATTACAATGAGAGTGTCAGGCGGTGATGAGGGAATGAGGAAAGATATATGTGACTATAATGCAGCGCTGTGGAGGATGAAAAGAACAGCGAGCTCACACAGATCCGTCTCGCTGTGCTTTAAAACAAACTGGAGCACAAAATACTTCCCAACAGAGCAGGAAGAAACTCAGTGTCACATCTCGTTCTCGCTTTGATTTCATCCATTTAATAAAGACTCCACAGACTTTCTTTTGTGGATCATTTCAGGCTTTACACTTTAAGACATTTATAACCTTATTTTGACTTTGGCTTGCTCGGTTGGGGACACTATTTACACTGTTAAAGAGTTTATTCTCATGATAAACATGGCCAACATTTAAAAAAATGAGTTTTGACGGAGCATTTCTGTGCCAAATACACTCCTTCAGGATTCAAACAAGTTTGACATCATAAAGGGTGGAATTCCTTATATGGGCACTTCTCCCGGATGACAGCGCGCGCACACACACACACGCACGCACGCACGCACGCACGCACGCACGCACGCACGCACGCACGCACGCACGCACGCACGCACACACACACACACACACACACACACACACACACACACACACACCTATGTGTATTCTGACCCCTTTCTATCAGAACCAGCATTAACTTCTTGAGCAGTTTGAGCTCCAGTAGCTCGTCTGTTTGATCGGACCACATGGGCCAGCCTTCGCTCCCCACGTGCATCAATGAGCCTCGGCCGCCCATGACCCTGTGGCCGGTTCTCCACTGGTCCTTCCTTGGAGCACTTTTGATAGAGACTGACCACTGCAGACCGGGAACACCCCACAAGAGCTGCAGTTCTGGAGATGCTCTGACCCAGTCGTCTAGCCGTCACAATCTGGCCCTTGTCAAACTCGCTCAAATCCTCACGCTTGCCCATTTCTCCTGCTTCTAACACATCAACTCTGAGGACAACATGTTCACTTGCTGCCTAATATACAGGTGATGATGAGATCATCAGTGTTATTCACTTCACCGGTCATAATGTTTTGGCTTATCGGTGTATATTCACATAGAAAACATTTTAAATTGGAATAATATTCCAGAATATTACAGTTTTTTTCTCTCCAATTGAATAAATGCAGCCTTGGTGAGCAGAATAGACTTATTTTAGAAACATCAAAAATATGGCAGTGTATATATCACATTTTAAATGTATATATTATATATATTTATATATATATATAAATGTTTTACAGCTTAACAGCCCCAGTTCTCATTCTTCGGGTCTAGTGAAGGTTAAAGCATGATTATCCACGAGCTAAACGCATGACACAGTCGTTTTACAACACACCACTACAACCAGGGTAAGCATTTCTCTCCTTTTCCACCTTTTCTCTCTCTTCATCTCTCCCATGGGTGGACGGAATACATTTCCCGCTGTCTTTGCCGTCTGACCCTCTGCTGAACCATCTTCTTTTGAGAGCAGTTTAAATAGTGAAGGCAAACACCGCAGCAGCAGCGACTGCCGTCTGTAATATTAATGTCACTTACCTCTGCATAGCAGTGCGTGACGGACAGAGACGGAGAATAAATCATCATCTCTAATCAGACCCTGTTTTATTTGCCCTGAATGTGTTTCCTCAGCTAATCACAATAAGCTGAATTTACATACTTGTGCTGCAATCAGCCAATCAGCGCTGTCATGATCTCTGTTATCTGGGAGCTGCAAAGCTGGGACCGAGTTGGCTCTTGTGCATGTTGCCAAGTTGGGGCCCACCTATAGTGGCAAGTGCCATCCTATATGAGATCCATCTGGGCAATTAACATAGGAACCCGTGGACAATCCTATATGGGGCCCATTTTTCAGCCCATTTCAATCCCACATGGGGCCCAAATATAAATGTTGGCTGAGTTAAAGCTGGGGCCAAGATGAGTCTTGTGCATGTTGCCCACTTGGGTCCCAACTGTTGACTAGTGCCACCCTATATGAAATCCACCTGGGCAATTAACATAGGGCCATTACGGAACCCGTGGACAATCCTATGTGGGGCCCATTTGTCAGCCCATTTCATACCCACATGGGGCCCAAATATAAATGTTGTCTGCTGGGACCGGGATGGGTCTTGTGCATGTTGCCCAGTTGGGTCCCACCTGTTGACTAGTGCCATCCTATATGAGATCCATCTGGGCAATTAACATGGGTCCATTACGGAACCAGTGGACAATCCGATATGGGGCCCATTTTTCAGCCCATTTCAATCCCACATGGGCCCCACATATAAATGTTGGCTGAGTTAAAGCTGGGGCCAAGATGGGTCTTGTGCATGTTGCCCACTTGCGTCCCAACTGTTGACTAGTGCCACCCTATATGAAATCCACCTGGGCAATTAACATAGGGCCATTACGGAACCCGTGGACAATCCTATGTGGGGCCCATTTGTCAGCCCATTTCATACCCACATGGGCCCCACATATAAATGTTGTCTGCTGGGACCGAGATGGGTCTTGTGCATGTTGCCCAGTTGGGTCCCACCTAGTGGCAAGTGCCATCCTATATGAAATCCATGTGGGCAATTAACATGGGGCCATAATGGAACCCGCGGACAATCCTATATAGGGCCCATTTTTCAGCCCATTTCATACCCACATGGGCCCTACATATAAATGTTGTCTGCTGGGACCGAGATGGGTCTTGTGGATGTTGCCCAGTTGGGTCCCACCTAGTGGCAAGTGCCATCCTATATGAGATCCATCTGGGCAATTAACATGGGGCCATTACGGAACCCGTGGACAGTCCTATGTGGGGCCCATTTTCCAGCCCATTTCAATCCCACATGGGCCCCACATATAAATGTTGGCTGGGTTAAAGCTGGGGCCAAGATGAGTCTTGTGCATGTTGCCTATTTGGGTCCCACCTGTTGACTAGTGCCATCCTATATGAAATCCACCTGGGCAATTAACATGGGGCCATTATGGAACCCGCGGACAATCCTATATAGGGCCCATTTTTCAACCCATTTCATACCCATATGGGCCCTACATATAAATGTTGCCTGCTGGGACCGAGATGGGTCTTGTGCATGTTGCCCAGTTGGGTCCCACCTAGTGGCAAGTGCCATCCTATATGAAATCCATCTGGGCAATTAACATGGGTCCATTATGGAACCCGTGAACAATACCATATTGAGCCCATTTTTCAGTCCATTTCATACCCAAATGGGCCCCACATATAAATGTTGTCTGGGTTAAAGCTGTGACCAAGATGAGTCTTGTGCATGTTGCCCACTTGCGTCCCACCTGTTGACTAGTGCCATCCTATATGAAATCCATGTGGGTAATTAACATGGGGCCACAATGGAACCCGCGGACAATCCTATAGAGGGCCCATTTTTCAGCCCATTTCACACCCATATGGGCCCTACATATAAATGTTGCCTGCTGGGACCGAGATGGGTCTTGTGCATGTTGCCCAGTTGGGTCCCACCTAGTGGCAAGTGCCATCCTATATGAAATCCATGTGGGCAATTAACATAGGGCCATTATGGAACCCGTGGACAATCCTATATGGGGCCCATTTTTCAGCCCATTTCATACCCGTGGGCTCCACATATAAAAGTTGGCTGGGTTAAAGCTGGGGCCAAGATGAGTCTTGTGCATGTTGCCCATTTGGGTCCCACCTGTTGACTAGTGCCATCCTATATGAAATCCACCTGGGCAATTAACATGGGGCCATTATGGAACCCGTGGACAATCCCATATTGAGCCCATTTGTCAGCCCATTTCATTCCCACATGGGGCCCATTTATAAATGTGGTGATGATGTCATGACAGCGCTGATTGGCTGATTTTGGGTATTTGGTATTTAAAGGGGGTGTCTAACGCTATTTAATGCATTATGATTTATTTACTCTGTTAAAAGGTTGATTCTCATGATAAACATGGACAGAATTTCAAAAAACGAGTTGGACGTATGACGGAGGATTTCTGTGCCCAATAAACTTCAGATTTCGGAAAGTGTTTTTCGAGAATGGCCCTGTATGATGTCATAAAGGGCGGAATTCCTTGTATGGGCACTTCTCCCGGATGAGCACACACACACACACAGAGAGTGAGAACAAGAGCGTGTCCATCATCAAGCTTTGTTCGGGTTACGGGAGCCATCGGTGGCGCTGGTGTTGTGTCATGAGATCAACAATGTCACTAAAGAAGTGTGTGTGTGTGTGTGTGTGTGTGTGAGGGAAAGATCACCTTGTTCAGCTTCACAAATAACCCAGTGTTAAGGTAACAGTGGATGTAGTTTGTGTTTCCGGAGTGTCTGCAAGTGTGTGTGTTTGTTCCCGGTCATGAGTGGAAACCGCAGACATGAGTGAAACTGATCAAATGTGTGTGTTTTGTTGGCAATCGGTGCATAAGTGCATATAATGTGAACCACACCAACGTGTGTGTGTGTGTGTGCCTCTTTAGCTCCGCCCACTGCACGCCTCCACGAGCTCGGCTGTTTTCAGAAAGAATCGGTACAGTGTGTCTGTCTTTTATAAATCTGATAAACTAAAGACTCTTGGGAAGTATGAAGGATCAACACTACTCTATAGATACTCAAGATTAACACCAGACTCTGTGTGTGTGTGTGTGTGTGTGTGTGTGTGTGTGTGTGTGTGTGTGTGTGTGTGTGTGTGTGTGTGTGTGTGTGTGTGTGTGTGTGTGTGTGTGTGTGTGTGTGTGTGTGTGTGTGTGTGTGTGTGTGTGTGTGTGTGTGTGTGTGTGTGTGTGTGATGGACCCTTTAAATAATTCGAGTAAACTGACGCAGTAGAGGAGATAAACAAAGAAAGTAAAGCAGAGAATCCTGTGGGTGAAGTGGAGCAGCGAGTAGGAAATGTAATGAACCGTTCTTTCCCGAAGAAGGAAAAACACACAGGGACTGAGAAGGACAACACAGAGCGAATTACTGTACCAGCTGTGGACCAACACCGCCCAGAAACAAACACAGAGAGACATATCATCTGATGGAAACGGCTCTCTGGAATGAAAAACGTCACCTTGAATGAAGCATGAATTCCTCAAACAGAAACACCCGTAAGCCAGACCATAAGAACCGCAGACCAATTACAGCCGGTCACATTTGACCCATTCTGGAGCAGTAAAGTCAAGTCTATGAGCATCTGAGTCAGATGTCAAAACAGATGTGGGAAGCCAGGACCAGGACAGACACTTCTACAGTCATTTCAAGACACAAGTCTATTTTGGTGAATGTCATATAAAAGTAAAAAAAAAGGCATTGTGGTGTAGCTGAACGCTTTGAGCTGGGAAAGACGTGTGGGAGGTTTATTATCTAATCTGAAGTTGGTTTTCTGAGCAAAAAAAGGATGCCAAAAAAAGAAATGACATATAGAGCTATATTCACTATCTATTGGGATGATTTTGCTGGTGATATAAAAGCATCATGAATATTGCAATGACGTTATTGTCGCGTAACTTGCCGGTACGAGAGCGCTTCAATGGATATATGCTATTAATGTCTCTGATTTAAAATTCAATTTTCCTTGAGCTTTTGAGACATACGAGGTCAACATACTATAAGAATATCCTGTAAGCTTCAGAACTGGAAACCTCCTTGCTAGTCAAAAACAGCTTTTATTGTAACCAAGCCCAGAGAACGACTCGTTGTGGAATGAGCCTATAATAGATGAAGAAAGAAGAAGATCAACGCCTACTTCATCAGTGCAACTCTGGCCCCGCCCACTGGAGTGTTAGTGAGATGACGAGGAGAGACGAACTGACTAAAAATAACATCGCCTTCCAATGGATCCTAATGATAGGAATGTGCTTATTTATTTTCTTCAATGTGAACGTCTCATTTGAGCATTATTTATTCTTCGGTAAATTAGTCGCAATTTTAGCGCAGGCTTTGCAAACAGACTTTTACAATATGGACTCGACAGTAACATTTGAGTAACCGTGTTCATCTGAGACCACACTCTAAAAAATGCTGGGTTAAAAACAACACAAGTTGGGTTGAAAATGGACTAACCCAGCAATTGGGTCGTTTTAACCCAGCGGTTGGGTTAAATGTTTGCTTAAAACAACCCAATGGCTGGGTTAGTCCATTTTCAACCAAACTTGTGTTGTTTTTAACCCAGCATTTTTTACAGTGCAGTGATTTCTGATATGATTCATGTACAGTAAGATGATCTTTGTTTGTGTGTCAGTCACATCAAGTCAAACTAAACGCTCAACTTCACATTGTTTCTCTTAATATGAGGAAAATAATCTGTTATTCAAACTGTGGTTAAATTATATATAGAAAATGGCCAAAGAACGCTCCCTTTACAATCACTGGAGCTTTCAATCAAACAGTTCTGGACTCGTGACAAAACTCTCATAATGATCAACAAATCTCTTATTTACATTGTGTTTGCACTGTTAGTTCGCAGAAATCGAGTTGTGATGATGAGATCACAGCATTCATGAGCTCAACATGTCTGTGATTGGCTACAATGATCATCATCATATAATCATATAATGCCATAGATCTGAATATAATGCTATAATCAACATTTTTCACGATTAGTTGAGAGCTGTAATAGTACAAACGTGCTTAAAGTTTCTGAGAGTTCCACATGTAATACTTATTTCATACGCAAAGATGTCAGCCAATCACAGCATTGGGCGTTTACACTGAAGGGGCCGTCCCCAAACTGTTCCCACAAAGTTGGGAGAATGAAATTGTCCAAAATGTCTTGGTGAGGCATTAAGAGTTCCTTTCACTGGAACTAAGGGACCAAGCCCAACACCGGAAAAAACAACCCCACCCCATAACCCCCCCTCCACCAAACTTTACACTTGGCACAATGCAGTCAGCCAAGTCCCGTTCTCCTGGCAACCGCCAAACCCAGACTCATCCATGGGATTGTCAGACAGAAAAGCATGATTGGACACTCAGAGAACACGTGCTCTAGAGTCCAGTGGTGGCGCGCTTTACCCCACTGCATCCCACCGTTTGCATTGCACTTGTTGATGTAAGGCTTGGATGAGCTGCTCGGCCATAGAAACCCATTCCATGAAGCTCTACACACTGTTCTTGAGCTCATCTGAAGGCCACAGAAGTTTGGAGGTCTGGAGCTCTTGACTCTTATACACCTGTGGCCATGGAAGCAATTTAACACCTGAATTCAATGATTTGGAGGGGTGTCTCAAATACATTTGGCAATATAGTGTATGTAAGAAATAACAAAAACACCCTTTTAAGCCACTTCAGAGTGAGTACATAACAGACTAAAAATCGAACGTGTTTCAGTGAGCAGGGAATGATGAGAGATCTCTCTGAAGAGTTTCATTTAGTCGCAGTTTCTGTATCGTGTGTGCAAGATGCTTTCAGAAAGTGCACTGCCGTTTTGTTTCGCGCCAAGTGTTTTGTCATTTGAAGCCCCTCTAACCTTGGCACGCTCAGCATGAGAGCTTTCAAACACGGTTCTGTTCCAGCTTTCTTTCCTTCTCCATTCTGTTATTTACTGAAGTGCTCGAGGAGGAGTGTGGGGAATAAATTCATTTATTTCTCAAACGCTGAAACGAGATAAAATCTTTTGTCTCAGAGGCAGTGGATGTAAAAGGGAAAATCTGTTATGAAGGGAAACAGAACAGATTGTTTGCACTAATATAAATGCATTGGTGTCGAGGCTCTGGTTTATTGGGTTCTCCACTGGATCTGTTTATCAGAGCAGTTATTCTCTCAGTAATGCTGTCGGCTTCACGCAGCGCACGCGCATCTCCACAGCAGAATATACAAGAAGCAGATGTTTGGGGTTTATTTAATCAGAAACTTCATAATCACTTCATTATGCTAATTATTATTCTGTTTTGAATAGTTCATTTTATCACCCATTAAAGTTAATTTAATTTTCATATTTTAACATTAATATGAATTCCCCTAGCCTGAATATGTTCCCCAAGTGGCTAGAAATTTCGATCGGTGTAAACCGAGTTCTGGCTGTCCTGCTCTGCCTTTGAGAAAATGAGTTCAGACGAGCCGATCTGGAATCTTCCCTGTATGTCGTCATAGGGGGAACGGTTGCTTTGCCCGCCCAGAGAATTAGGAGAAAATGGATTGTCGCGATGTCAGCACAGGCTTTACAAACAGGCTTTTACCATATGGATTCGACAGCACCGCCACAAACATTGAGTAACAGTGTTCATTAATGCCTGATCTGTGATCAGTGATTTCTGATGTGTAGCTAAATATTCAAGGTCACACAGGCTTTCTTTCTAAATCGTTTAATACTGTCAGTCCCGCTGCTGGCTGTCTTGATGCCCAAAATGTAATGCTGCGTTCACATCAACCGCGAATAGAGCGTCAGGAGCGAGTGATTTCAATGTTAAGTCAATGGAAAGGCGCTTTGACGCGTCTGGAGGTCCTGCGGCGCGAATGACGAGTTTTGCGTGGCGCGATGGACGCGATTCCGCCTCATTCGTGCGCGAATTTGACGCAAATTGAGCGTCTTGCGTGAATGGTTCTTTTTGTGCATTCACGCGTTTGAAGCGAATTCGCGTCTGACGCAAGAGTTGAAAAATTTGAACTTTGGCGTCAATTCGCGCCGCGTTAACCAATCAGGAGCCTGCTCGCTGCTGTCATGTGGTAAAGTGATGTGATGAGAAACCCTGCATGATTAAAAAATACTACTGTTATTGTGTCACAAAAGGTAGTTTTAAGACTTTTTCAGGTGAGAATGTAGATGTTTAAAGTGAAGTGCCATGTGGCCAAGTATGGTGACACATACTTGGAATATGTGCTCTGCATTTAGCCCATCCAAGTGCACACACACAGTAGTGAACACACACACACACTGTGAACACACACCCGGAGCAGTGGGCAGCCATATTGCTGCAGCGCCCGGGGAGCAGTTGGGGGTTTGGTGCCTTGCTCAAGGGTCTCACCTCAGTCGTGGTATTGAGGGTGGAGGAGAGCGCTGGTTATTCAGCGACAATTCCTGCCGGACCTAAGACTCGGACCTGCAACCTTCAGGTTACAAGTCCGAGTCTCTAACCATTAGGCCACGACTGCCCCAATAATTAAAAATTTAGGGGTGCACCGAAATTTCGGCCGCCGAAAATGTTCAGCCGAAAATGTTCAGCCGAAAATGGCATTATCGGTTTAGGGCCGAAATAAAAAAAAACAGCCGAAAACGTTAACCGAAACTGAATGTCACCCGCCCCTCCCATCCGTGTGCAAGAGCTTAGGTTTCGCTCACGGTCGAGCCGTTATCACGCGACGCGTCTGCCTATCAAAGATTAAGCTTGTCAGCGGTATGAGAACAAAGAGACGTATCTAACGTTAGCTGAACTACCCATTGCCAGAAGCGACAATCCCCTTGACTACTGGCGCCCGTACGAAGGCCGCTTGCGTGGATTGCACACAGGTATTTATCTAGCCCAAGCAGTGTTGCCAAGTCCGCGGTTTTCCCACGGGATGTTTTTACATGTCCGTGGGTTGAAGTGACCCCAATTATGTGATATTTAGACCCAGGAATGCGATTTTTGCCCAAAAAAAACATATTTTACCCCCCCAATGCCATTTTTCCCGGACAACAGTGACAGACAGTGAGAGACTATTCAGTGCAGCATCTCATGTTCTTAATGAGAACCATTCTGTGATTTTGTGTGCAGTTATTCAGATAATTGTGGATCTTTTTTTGCACAACTGTTAAAAAACTGTTTTATTTGACGGAACATAAAACTTGAAGAATAATATTATTTGGAATTATTATTTATATTTATTGTTAAAAATATTTTAGGTTTTGTTATGTAACTTAATAAAAGTTAGATTATTCTATTGGTTCGTGATTTTTTCATTTCAGATAAATTCAAGAAATGTATATATATATATACGTTTTTAAAAGAAGCCATTTTCGGCTTCAGTTTTGGTTTTCGGCCAAGTGCATGCTAAATTTTCGGTTTCGGTTTCGGCCCAGAATTTTCCTTTCTGTGCATCACTAGAAAAATGTAAAGCTCAAATCTGTGGTTTATTTATAAAGAGAGCGCCTATTTAAAGGGGTGGTAAACCACGATTTCACTTTTCTAACTTTAACTAGTGTGTAATGTTGCTGTTTGAGCATAAACAACATCTGCAAAGTTACAACGTTCAAAGTTTAAAGCAAAGAGAGATATTTGCTTTTAAAGAAATCAATTTCTAAGGACTACAGCAAACGGCCGCTAGGGATTACAGACATTCCTCCAGGGTCTCTGACATCACCAGCTCCAATATTTACATAAACCCCTCCTCCGAGAATATTAAATAAGGGGGGGCGAGGCCATTTTGTATCGCCGTGGGGAATAGTTGTTGTGGTAGGCTAGTTAGTAGGCTGGAGTGTTGTTGCCAATGCCGACGAAACGCTGTTATTTTCATCCGGATTGCAGGTCCACTTTGTTCAGCTTCCTAGGGACGGGGGGGGTGTTTCAGTGCGTTTAACATACAACATGTGATATGCATGTGTGTATGAGACAGAGGGGAACACGGTCGCATTTGCAGCAGATATATGCTGCCCATCATAAATCAAAGCACGAGACAGACAGGGGTCGGAGGAGAAGACCGGAAAATGTGACATAATGGACAATATTCGTCTGTATTTGCAATACACGAGCCGCGGTTCGGCTGCGCGAGACACACACTGCCAGTGTGAATGCACAACGGGCGCGCTGCACATCTCACGGAGGAAAGCTTCCACAATCTTCACGAGTTCAATGCAGGATTCGCACAACGGCTTGTCCTGAAAGATGGATTTAAAAACAGAAGCTGTTTACAGGGCCGCAACCTGTAAGTATGATTTATTTTTCATCGATGTGTTTTCCTGTAATAGTTTGTTTTGTTAATTGTGTGTTATAGCAAGGAAGGAAACAGATGACAACGCTCATTTGGCTCTGCAAACCAGTTTGTTAAACGCTCATTCATACTTAACGTTATCCGACAAACACCTAATGCTACAAACTTTTTAAAATCTCCACAGTGAACTTGGCATTAGTGTAAATGATTCTTTGATTAGAGCTTTTATGTATTGTTTATCTACAGGCCTGCTAAACATGGTTCTGTGTTTGATTTGGATACTATAGTAAAGCCAATGTTTAGTGTTCGTTCTTGCGACAGATATTTGGCTATAATCGTTCTAAAAATACAAAAGTAACAGTGCCATTCAGTAGCGATCACTACAGGGAGTGCAGAATTATTAGGCAAATGAGTATTTTGACCACATCATCCTCGTTATGCATGTTGTCTTACTCCAAGCTGTATAGGCTGGAAAGCCTACTACCAATTAAGCATATTAGGTGATGTGCATCTCTGTAATGAGAAGGGGTGTGGTCTAATGACATCAACACCCTATATCAGGTGTGCATAATTATTAGGCAAGTTCCTTTCCTTTGGCAAAATGGGTCAAAAGAAGGACTTGACAGGCTCAGAAAAGTCAAAAATAGTGAGATATATTGCAGAGGGATGCAGCAGTCTTAAAATAGCCAAGCTTCTGAAGCGTGATCATCGAACAATCAAGCGTTTCATTCAAAATAGTCAACAGGGTCGCAAGAAGCGTGTGGAAAAACCAAGGCGCAAAATAACTGCCCGTGAACTGAGAAAAGTCAAGCGTGCAGCTGCCAAGATGCCACTTGCCACCAGTTTGGCCATATTTCAGAGCTGCAACATCACTGGAGTGCCCAAAAGCACAAGGTGTGCAATACTCAGAGACATGGCCAAGGTAAGAAAGGCAGAAAGTCGACCACCACTGAACAAGACACACAAGCTGAAACGTCAAGACTGGGCCAAGAAATACCTCAAGACTGATTTTTCTAAGGTTTTATGGACTGATGAAATGAGAGTGAGTCTTGATGGGCCAGATGGATGGGCCCGTGGCTGGATTGGTAAAGGGCAGAGAGCTCCAGTCCGACTCAGACGCCAGCAAGGTGGAGGTGGAGTACTGGTTTGGGCTGGTATCATCAAAGATGAGCTTGTGGGGCCTTTTCGGATTGAGGATGGAGTCAAGCTCAACTCCCAGTCCTACTGCCAGTTTCTGGAAGACACCTTCTTCAAGCAGTGGTACAGGAAGAAGTCTGCATCCTTCAAGAAAAACATGATTTTCATGCAGGACAATGCTCCATCACACGCGTCCAAGTACTCCACAGCGTGGCTGGCAAGAAAGGGTATAAAAGAAGAAAATCTAATGATATGGCCTCCTTGTTCACCTGATCTGAACCCCATTGAGAACCTGTGGTCCATCATCAAATGTGCGATTTACAAGGAGGGAAAACAGTACACCTCTCTGAACAGTGTCTGGGAGGCTGTGGTTGCTGCTGCACGCAATGTTGATGGTGAACAGATCAAAACACTGACAGAATCCATGGATGGCAGGCTTTTGAGTGTCCTTGCAAAGAAAGGTGGCTATATTGGTCACTGATTTGTTTTTGTTTGGTTTTTGAATGTCAGAAATGTATATTTGTGAATGTTGAGATGTTATATTGGTTTCACTGGTAAAAATAAATAATTGAAATGGGTATAAATTTGTTTTTTGTTAAGTTGCCTAATAATTATGCACAGTAATAGTCACCTGCACACACAGATATCCCCCTAAAATAGCTAAAACTAAAAACCACTTCCAAAAATATTCAGCTTTGATATTAATGAGTTTTTTTGTGTTCATTGACAACATGGTTGTTGTTTAATTATTAATGTTGTAAAATTAATCCTCAAAAATACAACTTGCCTAATAATTCTGCACTCCCTGTATAGACCCGCAGTCTTTACTCTTGAGGACTGAACAGGTTCTGCTCGATCATCTTCACTAAAATGTTCTGGGTCTGATTCGGGCTCAAATTGGTATGGTTTTATTGACGCCATTGTACTACCCAAAGCACAGGCTACCGGTGAAGGGAAGGGGCGTGACGTTTCCGGACAAACGTGCACTAGACGGTTAGCCAATCACAACACACTGGGCCAGCTAACCAATCTGAGCCCATTGCGTATTTTTGAGGGACCGGCTTCATACAACCCGGAAACCATCAGACCGTTTTTACAAGGAGGGACAGAGCAGTGTAGAATAAAGTCAAATATATGAAAAATAATGCAATTTTTTTTTAAACGAAGCATGAACTCATGTTACAGTGCCCCCCACAAACACAATCAAGCCTTCGAAAGAGTGTGTTTTACCACCCCTTTAAAAAAAATAATCTTGTGTTTTTGGAGTTGTGAGATCCAGGCGATCACCGGGCGCTCAGCGCTCATTAACCCCGGCGAGAGCAGCCTCTCCTCGGCCAGTCCTTCTGTCGTCTGCCGCTGGCTCTGATGTCCTGTAGTGGTTCGTCTTGTCTAATCTAACGGCCGATCTTTGCTCTCATGAATCATCATTTGTTGTCTGCCAATCGTTTTGACTGAGGGCAAATATATTTAAATACACATGCAGTGAAGATAATGTAGGCGTTGCCTAGACCACATTTATGTGGCTATTAATGTTTAATATATATATATTTTTTTTTTATTGACAAAAAACAGCAAAATACAAAACTCTCGTAGGGGAAAGAGAATATACACATACATGTAATTACAAATTTTGTCAAAATACTTGTAATGGTTCTAAATAGACGGTTTAGAAAAGTGCGATTTCCTTGTAAATCACCTCACAAAAGGGTCTGCTTTCTTCTTGCTCGCATGTAAATTAAACACATTCTCACAGCACATCTTTCAAGGACTGCCTTGTTTTTGTTTTATTTTTTTCTCAAACTTCTCTCTCTCTCTCTCTCTCTCACTCACTCACTTGTTCGCTCTCCTTTCATCTCGTCAACAGAAATACCTGTCAGTTCTGCGTTCATAAACAGCAGCTGTCTTTATGTGATCAGATGAGGGAGGAGACGCTGTCACACACACACACACACACACACACACACACACACACACACACACACACACACACTTAAAGTAACAGCAAACCGTGTTTGTGAAAAGCCTATGAATAGACACAAACATTACTATATTTGAAATTCAGTGGTATTTTTTGTTAAAACACTTTCTCCTTTCCCAGTTTCTCTTTCAAAACTTTTATCAGCAGTGAACTACGGTGTGTAAACTATAATTTATGCAGTGGACTTTCGTGATGTGTTGTTTTTTTTATGTGCATGTGATTATTTGCAATTTTTTTAACTTTATTTGACCATCATGGATTTCAAGCTATTTGTGGAGACTGTATAGATAGAGAGAGTATATAGTGCCTTAAAATGACGGAAATCTGATTTTTTTTTATTATTGTTTATTTATTCAAATTAATTATTAAATTTAGAATAATTTATAGTGATAAGCATTGAAATTAAACATGTAGACAACAGCCTCTGAACTAGTAAAATGGTCTTGAAATGAATTGAAGATTATGGGATATTTTGGTGGATTCTTTAAAGCAGTTCTACCAGAAAGACTCGGGAGAATAAATACTGTGACAATTATCCATTTATTAACAACCCAGCAAGCAATAAAGTAAGGCATAGGGCCCGTCTGTAGCTCGCAATCTGAGGGTCCGGACTCTGCATATCCTGCCTGAAGACGAAGGCAGCGGCGCAGCCGACCCCCGTGAGGTATGGAAGGGACCATCCTGGTGGTGGTGGGGTGGATGTAGGGAAGGATTTGAGGTGGTGGGGAGGATGGCGGTGAATTGGGGCGTCAGCATCTGCGAACTCAGACATGAGTAAGTACCGAAATTTTATACCCAGGTATTAGAATGTGATTGGATAGATAAAAAAAGTTGAAGTGACGTGACAATTAAGTCTTCCCGGAAGAACTTATGCTAAAGCTTTCATTTGGGTTGTTCGAACCCAGTGAAGGGTTTGTTTTAACCTAGAGGTTGGCTTATTCGAACCCAGTGAATGGGCTGTTCTAACCCAGTGAATGGGCTGTTTTAAACCAGAGGTTGGGTTGTTCTAACCCAGTGAATGGGCTGTTCTAACCCAGTGAATGGGCTGTTCTAACCCAGTGAATGGGCTGTTCTAACCCAGTGAATGGGCTGTTCTAACCCAGTGAATGGGTTGTTCTAACCCAGTGAATGGGCTGTTCTAACCCAGTGAATGGGCTGTTCTAACCCAGTGAATGGGTTGTTCTAAACCAGTGAATGGGCTGTTCTAACCCAGTGAATGGGCTGTTCTAACCCAGTGAATGGGCTGTTCTAACCCAGTGAATGGGCTGTTTTAAACCAGAGGTTGGGTTGTTCTAACCCAGTGAATGGGCTCTTCTAACCCAGTGAATGGGCTGTTCTAACCCAGTGAATGGGCTGTTCTAAACCAGTGAATGGGCTGTTTTAACCCAGCGGTTGGGTTGTTCTAACCCAGTGAATGGGCTGTTCGAACCCAGTGAATGGGCTGTTCGAACCCAGTGAATGGGCTGTTCGAACCCAGTGAATGGGCTGTTTTAACCCAGTGAATGGGCTGTTCTAACCCAGTGAATGGGCTGTTTTAACCCAGCGGTTGGGTTGTTCTAACCCAGTGAATGGGCTGTTCTAACCCAGTGAATGGGTTGTTCTAACCCAGTGAATGGGCTGTTTTAACCCAGCGGTTGGGTTGTTCTAACCCAGTGAATGGGCTGTTCTAACCCAGTGAATGGGCTGTTCTAACCCAGTGAATGGGCTGTTCTAACCCAGTGAATGGGTTGTTCAAACCCAGTGAATGGGCTGTTCTAACCCAGTGAATGGGCTGTTCTAACCCAGTGAATGGGCTGTTCTAACCCAGTGAATGGGCTGTTTTAACCCAGAGAATGGGCTGTTCTAACCCAGTGAATGGGCTGTTCTAACCCAGTGAATGGGCTGTTTTAACCCAGTGAATGGGCTGTTCTAACCCAGTGAATGGGCTGTTCTAACCCAGTGAATGGGCTGTTCTAACCCAGTGAATGGGTTGTTCTAACCCAGTGAATGGGCTGTTCTAACCCAGTGAATGGGCTGTTTTAAACCAGAGGTTGGGTTGTTCTAACCCAGTGAATGGGCTGTTCTAGCCCAGTGAATGGGCTGTTCTAACCCAGTGAATGGGCTGTTCTAAACCAGTGAATGGGCTGTTCTAACCCAGTGAATGGGCTGTTTTAACCCAGCGGTTGGGTTGTTCTAACCCAGTGAATGGGCTGTTCGAACCCAGTGAATGGGTTGTTCTAACCCAGTGAATGGGCTGTTCTAACCCAGTGAATGGGCTGTTTTAACCCAGCGGTTGGGTTGTTCTAACCCAGTGAATGGGCTGTTCTAACCCAGTGAA